>MQRK01224518.1:7943-18667 GCA_001938485.1 Girardia tigrina | reverse complement strand
AATTACTCCATTCGAAACGAATCTCTACGTTCCTTGTAACAAACGCACAATTCCCGGACGCGATCAAACAACTGGTTCCCGTTACCCAGCTCTATGTGAGTGTGGACGCGGCTGAGAAGGACGCCCTGAAGAAAATCGATCGGCCTTTATTCAAAGACTTTTGGGAGAGATTTATCGACAGTTTGAGTGCTCTGAAATCGAAACGACAGAGAACTGTTTACCGATTGACGCTGGTTAAATCGTGGAATGTCGACGAATTGGATTCGTATGCGCGACTAGTGGATTTGGGGCAGCCGCATTTCATTGAAATAAAGGGTGTAACGTATTGTGGGGACAGTAAGGCGAGTAAATTAACAATGGCGAATGTGCCTTGGTATGATGAGGTGCTCGGGTTTGTGCAACAATTGGCCGATCGGTTGCCTGGTTATGAGATTGCTGCTGAGCATGAGCATTCGAATTGCGTCTTGTTGGCTCAGACGAAGGTAATTTTTTGAGCAATATTCGCTTTGTTTTTGCTATATTATTGTTTTAGTATGGATGAGTATAATCACAGTTATTGATTTTTGAATAACATATTTGTAGTTGACACCGATTTAATTGACATTTAATCATTATTTGGGTGTAGTTCCGTACGGGCCCCAGCAATAATACAAATATGACAATATATAAAATATCATTAGCATTCCAGGGAAAATAATTTTTAAAATTTAGCAAAAAATAATTCTAATTTTGAAGGATAATACACCTGTTCCCGATTAGATATGCCATTGAGGCATTTCATTAGATTCCTGGATAAAAATATATGTAAATAAAGTAATCTAACAAATTGAAATGGATCTGAGGGTCATTCTGATGGATCGTAAGAGCTATGAGAAATGTCAGGTTATATAGAAGGGGTAGAAGAAATCCGAACAAACCTCATCGCATACTCACAAGATACACTCACAACTTCAATACACACACAGATACATACGTAATTTAGAAGCATTTGTAAGAACCGTAAGCATTTATATTTGGCACTTGACATAAAAAAATTAATTAATACTCAATAAATTCATTAATAAATATTCATATATTATCACAAATTAATTAATAAATATTCACAAATTAATTCATAAATAATCACAAATTAATTAATAAATATTCACAAATTAATTCATAAATATTCACAAATTAATTCATAAATAATCACAAATTAATTAATAAATATTCACAAATTAATTCATAAATTGTAAGTAGCGTTTATGCCACTTTATTATTATCACATTCTAAAGTCATAATTTAACACCACAAAAATTTATTAATATTCACAATTCATATACTTAAACAAATTTGTTGTTACTTCAATTATTTCGCCAAAAATTAGTTCATTAATTTTTTTCGATTAAATTTTGAAAATATACAAAAATTTAAATCTTAAATAATCTTACATTTTTTTACAAAAAATACAATAATTCTTACAATTTACTTACAATATTTTGATCTTAATTAATCTTATATTTTTTTACAAAAAAATTTTACAAATTTTTAATGTAACCAAATTTTACATTCTTACGAAACTTAATCATAAAACTAATTAATTTAAATTTACAATAACCATTTTATTAAAAAAAATATTTCTGAAAATATTAATCCGTTAATTAAAATTTATTTAGCTTATTCTATAACTTTTATTAAAATATGATAATTGTTATTACTGTAAACATTTTAAATAAGTATTTATTTTATCATATTTTTACTCTACATTGTAATTGTTAATTTATTTCTTTTAAATTTTCAAATTAAAAAAATAATAAATTATTTTGGCGAAACTTAAAACTAACCCCTCATATAAATATTCACAAATTAATTGATAAATAATCAAAAATTAATTAATACATATTCATAAATTAATTCACAAAAATAATTTAATAAGCGTTAAACGACATGAAAGTCATTAAATCATATAAATGATGCCAATTGTAAATGCCTACGCGGCATTTCTAATCGGGAATAGGTGTATAATGTTACTTACATAATCGTTTCTTCTCTGGCTTATTTTATGTCTATTTTTTAATTAAATTTGTTTTGTCTCCTTTTTTAAAAGTCTGCTTTATTCTATTCTTATTTTTCCATAGAAAAAGTAACTGAAAATTATTTAAAATACAGAGAAAAAATTATTAACTTTTAAAGATTTATTTCCATCTGAAATCGGGATACAAATATGTTCTAAAATAAGTCGAATATTATCCAGAATAGGTTAAAAAAGTTAGTGACTACGTAACCAATATCTATTCTTCCCCTAGGTTATTTAAAATATTTATAATTTAAAAAATATTTTTCTGGTATACTGATAATATTTTATATATTATCGTATTTTTATTTTCGCTTGGGTCCGTACGGAACTACACCCATTATTCTTTTCGTATTGTCTCACCAAAATCGATATTTAAAATTATATTAGTTTTTCTAATGATATATTGGAATCTTAGTCTCTTAATATGGAAGCGACATTTAATCAGAAATTTAATGCATAAGAATTTAAAAAATTATAAGACAATGAATTATAACACATTAACAGTAGTTCATTTAACTATGGAAAATGTATATGCCCGTCTCTAAATACACAGTAAGTTCACTCAAATATCATTAATCAAAGTGCTTGTAATATTTTTATAACTGCCATTTTAGACAAGCATTCGAGATAAAAATCCAATAGTCAGCTCAACGCACACCATGAATTAAATTATCAGTGTGTTCTCTCAACTGTGCTATGTTTGAAATTGGTGACATTCAGTATAATATCATTTGGCCAAAGAAATATTTTTGTTTAATTTCTTCGTTCTTTACAAATTGTTTAAGCTATTGCTTTTATCGTCAAAATATAAACAACGAAAAGTAAAGTATAAAGAATTTATAAAGAATACGACGCGTTTTGAGGTAATAACACCGTTATCAGGTCAGTCCATACCATTTATTAAACTAACACATTACATGGGATTACACAATGGTTAAAGTGTTACTATACAGAGTGTCACTAGTTTCAAAACTAGTACAAGTTGAGAGAACACTATTAAGAACACTAATTGGATTTTTAACCATTTCTAGCCCATTGTTGCCATATGACAACATATTTGAAAAAATTAAATTACAGTTATTTCTTACCTAATTTAAATTTTATACATAGTAATAGTTTCTAAAAAGTCTAATAGATGACACTACATATATTAGAATGCAAAAAAGAGCGATTCTCACTTGTGTCTTAGCAATTTAAATCAACATTTTTTTTCAAAAATAATAATTTGGACTGGAAAGGGTTATTTATTTGTATCACAACTTGAATCACCTCTCCGCTAATTTGCCATAAAACTTTCGTAGCTAGTTATGGTTCTTGATTGATAAAACTAATTCTATTTCTTAGCGTATTATTATTTAAACAAGTTTTTTTAAAAATTATTTCTTAATCATTTAAAGTTGAGAATATTTTTTGCAATAAATCACATACTCCTTTAGGATTGTTTTCGGACATTGTTTATCAATACACATGTAATGGGTGCAATGCCACATACATTGGAGACACTGCCCGTCATCTCTGTAAACGAGTCCAAGAACACAGTCAAAAAGGGGGAAAGAGTAATATTGCTAAGCATAAAAAAATGTGTAAATGTAATATTAGCATAAAGGATTTTAAGATTTTGTGCAAGCATTTTAAAAATTATTGGGAAAGAGTGTCATGTGAAGCATTGTTGATAAGATCATGTGATCCTAAAATCAATGTTTAAACAGCACTCTCAACTCAATTTGTTAAGAGTTTTCGATTCGACTTGCGTAAGTGATTGTATAATCATTCATTTCTTATATAAAAGCAATAAAAAAGAACATAATCAGTGATCTGATGATGACGGTTAAACCGTCGAAATATACTATCATAAAATATATTTTTAAATGATGTTTATTTGTTTATAAAAAAAATTGCCATCTTTTTTTTAAAGTTTCTTTAAATATCTTTCATTTTAAATTTCCAATCAATTTTAAAGCTCAAGATTAAAAATAATATTTAGTAAAAAATATTTTAAAATTTTTTTTATTTTTAAAACATTTTATATTTTCTGAAAGGTATATTTTAGATTATTTTTGTTTTTCTTACTTTTGAGTATCAAAATATTATTAATTTTCTAATGTTCTTTAAATATATCTTTATTTTTCTAAGTATTGTTGCTATTCATTTGTCTATTTTCACAACTTTTGGCTGGTAAAGTTGTTGAATGTAGTATACGTCATTCTTTTATTAAAATAATTCACTATTAATTGTCGTTCATTGTAATTATCTTGAAATCATTCAGTTCAAAGTCGATGGAAAATGGCATACCTGGATCGATTATGACAAATTTCACGCATTAGTTTCTTCTGGAAATGATTTCGATGCCTTCGATTATATGGCTCCTTTGCCGGATTGGGCTGTATATGGGGCGCAGGAGAAAGGATTTGATCCCTTAGATACTCGATTCGTGAAACCGAGAAGACATTTATACCAATAAAATTGTTCTGATTTTAAAAAATATATTTTACAAAACTAAATTAAATGACTTTTTTCTAAAGAATTTCGGAGTATGTAGCGTGAACTGCTGACTCATTGATTATAGTAAATACTTTTACGAATTCTTATTATTGACATTCTTCATTTTCTTTTAAATAATGTGTGTAAGCAATCCGATTGGGCTTTAATCAGCACCAACTTTAGCTTTTGCTTTTATTTCAACTACAGGAAGTCCACTTTCAGTAGATAAAAAATATGTTGATCACATTTTGGAAATGAATCACCATGAAAGGGCTTTTTTTAATTGAATAAGAGATTTTTCCTCTGACAGGAACAATGTGTTTGACGAAGAAAGAAGTGGGTGCTCTCAAGAAATTCCTGATAGAAAATTTATCTATTTGTTACGATCCGACCTTTTCGAAGATTACAAAAGAAAAGTGGAATAGTTTAACTCGACTGTTCCCTAGTATGTTTAGATAGGCCCCATTTAACACAATTAACCCCACAGACCGCAAGGATCCAGAAGCATTATGTCAGACGGAGCCAGAGTCCACACCATAGTTCTACCGACCTAGAAAGCTTTACCGAACCCTTAGAAAAGAAGAAAAGTTTAATTAAAAATCCTTAATTAATTAATTAAAGTACTTGTGATGATTCGGCATGAATCATGAATCCCGCTGGTTATCCGAAATCGCAGACATCTCTGAGGTAGGTGGATGTTTACCTGATTAACTGCAATCACCACTTGCGATAATCGACCACACGAGGTAACAACAGTCGGTCTCGCGTAGTTAATAACCATTGAACATCAAAACGCGACATCTGTTCGCTCGCACATCCTGCATCTGCGAATCAGGATAAACAGTCGCGACAATCATCAGTAGATAATATAAATCGAGGTAGCTGTGATAAGGAAATCGGAATAACAACAGGATGACAGACAGGAGGCAAGGCACTGATGAAATTTTGCAGATAACCGAGACGATGCTGAAAATGAAATGAATAATAATTACCCGAGACGAACAAACATGCATACACCCGACGAGAATGACCTGGTAAGATTTGTAAATTGAAATGACAGTCGTCGTGGAATTACAGGCGGTAAATAAGACGCAAACATTCTTTGAAACATCAGTTGTCTCGAAAGGATCAACAGGATGCACATATATACTCGAGAATGCCGGGTATTGTGTACAAGCAGCGGGTATATATACTGGATGCATCTCGGCACATACACCACCACTGATTTTTTCAACAATAAATTTTCCACTTTATTTTAGCACATTATATCAATTTTAATTCTGCGCGTTTGCTAATATATTGTAGACATTCTTAATTGCATTATTTGCATCGATCAATTTAAACGTTTGGAAAGGTATATTTGTACTGATTTATCATGTTAATAAAATTTTTATTTTATATAGTTTTCTTATTTCATTTCTAATATAATTATTTTAATCAGTTAGGATTGTTTTAATTACTTCGCGATCGTCTTACCGAATCCATCTGGTAGATATACTTAGTTATCCCATAGTTATGATATATTTTGTTCTATGTATTTTGGCGTTAACGTTAATACTATTTCAGGGGGAAGTAAGGCTTATAGTTTAGCGAAAGGGAGAGGTAACATTGATGACTCTAAGACGCGAAAGAAGGGTCGAGGATGGGAATTCAGTAGCATTTAGAGAAGGAGAGGTGTCAGAGAACGATTGTATATAACGGAGTGTAAATAAAAATGATTGTAAATAGTATAGCTAATCTTCATATAAGATTCTAATAGTTTTCATCTGCAATATATTGAATGATCCAGTTAGAATAAATCTTAGATTTATTATATTTATTGCGTGTTTTAACTCCACTTCTATTCGTTTTATTTAATAATTATAATTTTGTTTTAATGATGCGGTTTAATTCGATTTAATTTAATTTCTTCTTATCATGTAGTTGTTTAGTAATAACCTTTTTGCTGAGTTATTTTATCAATAATAATATTTAATATTTATTCTATAAAAATCCGGTAATGTCAATTATGTTTAATAATGCAACGTAACGTAGTTGAACTTTATTTGATTCAGAAATTTTTTTCAGCGTAGATTTATTTTAGTAACGTAATTTAATTTGGAGAAGTTGGTTTGCTTAATCGTTTGTTTCCAACCTGTCAATCTAATTCTCCGGTTTATCGTTTAATGGCACAATGGGACTTATTTAGTCAATATTTACTTCCTTGCACAAATTAATTTATTTAATCGGTTTACCTATTACTTCGTGATGTTAATTCTAATGTTTATTGATATGAGCCAATTCCTCTAATTAATTCGTTTAGTGATAGATCTATCCAGTTAATGTGGATAAATGACCCATTGACTATTCCGTTTGTCTCATTAGAACGGCAATGATAATCGAAATGTGCCCAGGTCAAGTAAACGCCAACGATTACCTTATTACTACTTCTTAATTATATCGCTATCTAACCCTTTATAAAAATGTTAATTGAGAGTCGGGTTCATCTTCATAATTTCGTAGAAATATTAACTGTGCAGGAGTCAAATTAACTGTTTAAAACCGGACATCGCGTTACAAATCGGTTGCTTAATTCGTATATGCGTTTGAAATGTAGTTAAAATGTAATCAATTATTGTAAATATTCTGATTAATGGGAAAGTATACGGAAAATTAATTATTTAATGCTAAACGTTCTGGTTAATGAGGAGACCTAAGGTCACTGAGAGAGCCCAAGCGCTAAGCACGAGTATCCAGAAGAGATTAATAAATAAAGTTTTATCAATAAGATTTTAAATAAAGTTTAAAGTTGAACACGGTTGGCGAGAGTGAGATTTAGGTGTGACGAGTGAATCGTAGTCTCGTGCGACGGACGTCGTTCGAGGAGAAGTATGAACGAGCGTTAGAGGTAGCTGAGGAGACTAGTTTCGATTCTAACGAACATGCAATTGACGAGAATAGAATGAGGCAACACTCAGTAAATACCGATTGGGAATTGTGAAGTAAAACTGAACAATGTAAAATAAAACAAATAAATAAACTGAATAAAATATATTCATTTAAAAAAAAGTATATATGAATTTTTAAAAGTAAATGAAAGTTAAAGCTCATGCCTAAAATCAAGACAAAAGTTATTCAGGGGTTGAAATCTACTTATAATATCGCGAATAAAATAAAGAGTTGAACAAGTTAAAAATATTGTGATATGAACAAAAGAGTTTGGAGAACGGCAAATAACCTTCTGGAGGTGGTGTAGGCCGACCGTAGTATGCAAGGGGCACGCAGTTTGACCGACACTTACTTCCTTTATGCTCTATTTGTCCAAAATATGAAACCAGTGTAAACTGCAGAAATGAATAAAACGTAATTAAGCAGGGATAGAGTCCGTAAACATACCCAATGGATTCTGAAACCGTCGATCGGGCAATACTCGTTATCGACTCGAACCCGCAGACGCTCCAAAGCGTATACAACTTTTTTGTATACGCGGAGGCGCGTCCGTTCCCCTGAGTAACGAGGGAGTACTGATGGAATTGTCGATAAAAATACGAAGTGTGTGCGAGTTGTCGTTAAACTCAGAAAACGACTGGGGCTCTGAGTCAACAAAAATGTTGCATAGAGAGAGGAACGCGACATATTATTATGAAAGAAGAGAGACAAATCACACAGAGAGATTTTTTTTGCAGACGTCAACAATATTTTATAGCTTACGTCTGCAGAATCGCTTTCCTTTCGTCAACAGAATTTCGTCGCTTACGTCAGCAGAATCGTGGCTTTTTTGCCCTTGTCAGCATTCCTTACAAACCACTGATTTATCGAGAAGCGGTAACGTGATAAAGTGTATATATACGGTTCGCAGACAGTTTGAATATTAGTTGTAGTGCGATTATAATCAATTATAATCAATTACAATAATTATTGTAGTTGAGAAATTATTGCAGTTGTTTTATTATAATTGGAGTTGTTAGCTCAGTAATTCACCGATTGTATTGACTCAGAAAATGCCCAGATCTTGTAAAAATCAGGCCGGAAACTTTTGTTGCATTTGTGGCAAACTGACCTTAAAGAGAGACAGAGGAAGATTGACACGACATGTGAAAAATTGTATGAGCTATACTTTGGTTGCAAACTCGGCTACCAGGATAAGAACTGGGCACCTCATGTATATCATGTGAGGTGTGCTAGTTCACTATCATCGTTGGCAAATAGGACTGGTGGAGGACCAACATTTGGGGTACCAATGGTGTGGCGTGAATCCTAAAATCATTGTACAGATAGCTATTTCTGTTCTGTCAACATCTCAGATTGAAATTCCAAGGGTAAGAGAGCTATAGTCTACCTAAATTTACTTTCAGCTCTTCTTCCTATTCCTCATTTGGCTGAACTCCCTGTTCCGAAACCTCCATCGAAAATCCCAAACACAGACAGTTCTGATTCAGATGAGGAAAGTAACGAGTTGCCATATGATGCAAACCGTGAACCCAATTTCATAACAGAATCTGACTGGAATGATCTTGTTCGAGATTTGTATTTATCAGAGCAACAGAGTGAAATGCTCGCTTCCCGTCTTCAGCAGTTGCATCTGTCGCTGGTGATGTTAGAGTCTCGTCATTTAGAAAGTGATCCAGAGAACTGCAGCAATACTTCTCTATGGATGAAGATCTTTGAATCTGTATTGACATCAGTGGATTTTTTCTTGATCTAGGAATACAATATGATTTATCTCAGTGGAAATTGCTTATTGAAGCATCACTCAACTGTATTAAAGCAGTATTACTTCATTCTGGAAATGTGCTACCTTCCATTCCCATAGCACATTCGGTAACCGTGAGAAAAAACTATGCGAATATATCACTTATTCTTGATAGAATTAAATACAGAGATCACCGGTGGTTCATATGTGCAGATTTAAAAGTTATGGCTATTCTAAATGGAATACAAGCTGGTTTTACCATGTTCATGTGTTTCCTCTGCAACTGGGATAGGAGGATGAAATATGAACATTATACGAGGAAATCTTGGCCACAACGAGAAACATTCCAAGTTGGTTCCCATAACGTCATTCACGAACCTCTGGTGGAGAAAGAGAAAATCATCTTGCCTTATCTTCACATCAAGCTTGGAATCATGAAGCAGTTAGTTAAAGCGTTAGATCACCACAAACCAGCATTTCAATACTTACAGACAAAATTTCTAAAAATAAATGACGCCAAAATTAAAGAGGGCATTTTCTTAGGGCCCCAGATACGACAACTGATGCTCGATGTAAAGTTTTTTGGAACTATGGATCAACATAAACTTGCAGCATGGAATGCATTCAAGCAGGTGTGCCAGGGATTTTTTGAAAACTTAAAGCACCAAATTATGCTGATCTTGTAGACGGATTAGTTGCATCCTATCAACAATTAGGTCTTAATATGTCTGTGAAGCTTCCCTTTCTCCATTCCCATTTTTCCTTCTGTAAATGTACATTTTTATTTTCTTTTCTGTTTAAATAAATTTGGATTGAACTATAATAATAATAAATCAATAAAAATATTGATCGACAAATTTGGATTTTAAATTAAAAGAATAAGAAGTTTCCTAGAAACCATCATCTCTTCACCATTTCCTGAGCCAATTCCCTCAATTTCCAAACAGTGAAAGAAAGTTCCGAAGAACAACAAGGAGATCCGAAAGAGATAATAATTAAACAATTCCGTTTTCCAACAAAAACGAAAATTAAATAATAATTGTAAACTATAACTATTCCGTCCTTCCTCAACCAATCCCTTCAATTTAAAACCAGTAAATAATAAAAAAGTCAAATCTCTAATTGGAGAAGTTAATAATCAAGACGATCTGAGAAAGGCAATAACCTAACAATTCAGTTCTAATGAAAAATAAAGCAAGTAACGTGTATTTCTTAAAAAAACCAATCGACCTGTTTTTGGTTGTTGTGATCGAGAAAAATTTCTTTTGTTCTTGGATATCTTTCCGTTATAGTTATGAATTATCAATATACAGTGACCAGCAAAACTGTATAGTTTTTTTTGGCATTTTGGTAAATGTGCAGTCATGTCTTGGATTTTAAATATTATGTCAAGTGGTATATATCATTTTGAAGCAATTTTGCTTCTCTACCATACCCATGTTATGGCTTTTTAAATGTGAAACTAGTTTAAGAACAGTAACAGTTACAACATTTATTCAAAACTATACAGTTTTG
>MQRK01224516.1:61205-73524 GCA_001938485.1 Girardia tigrina | reverse complement strand
GGGAATTAAATAAATTTTAGCTATTCATTTTAGTTTTTGTTTCTGTGATTTAGGTATTTGTAAACTTGTATATTTCGCAATATTTACACAAAGTCATAAATGAATTGACGAATTTCTTAAATGGAAATACAAAATTCTTAAACGGATGTACAAAATTCTTAAATTGATTTACAAAAATCTTAAATGTGATGATTTCATTCTGAAATGTGCTGACAAACCCTGTAAAAGGTTATTTATCTTGGTTAAGGTACAAGGTACTTGTGATTTTTGATGGCGTACATTAGATGATTCATGAGGTATTTTTTGATGGTAAATAACATGCATATATCATAGGGGTTTCATATATATATATATACGAAAAAAATCGATTTTTGAGCACTGTTTTGAGAATTTCAAAAATATTTGAAAAAATTGAGTTTTCATCACTTTTTCAAAAATGTTGATGTGGAATCTGAATGTACGTATATGTGTTCCTATTCAAGTGTATCAACACTTTTTTGATATTCTACTTTCTTGTACCTCTAAAATTGATGTGCATTTTGTGTAAATTTGAACATTATGTTAATTACATGAAAAAGTAATCAATATATGAAAAATTTAATTGCATATTAAGATAGAGAATCAAAATGTATATCAAACAAATTATATCTATTTTTGACACTAGCACTTTTAAAAAAATTATGTATTGACTTTTTGCACTTTGGCACATGTGCAGCGTAAAAAAGCACTGTGCTAGTAAATTAGAAATGTGAGGCACAATGTAAACTATCGATTAGCACATTTGTGCACTGTTCAGCGATCGATTAGCACTATTTTTCGTCGGTTGCTATAGAAATGGTTACAGTTACCATGGTTACAACCACCTTGAATCACTGTATCAGTTGCTAATGAAAAATTTCCTTTGGTTATCGTTGCTAAGAGGCTAAGGTAACCAAAACCGTTACTAAGGTAATCTGGACCTTGGTTACCGTTACTGCATAGGCTAAGGTGATCGGAACCGTTGCTATGGTACCGGGAACCAATCAGAAGCGTTGCCGAAACCGCGACCGTTACTATGGTGATAGCAACCGTTGCCATGGTAATTGGAACTTTTGCTATGGTAACCGGAACCGTTGCAGAACTCTCATTTTCTCCCTACTTAACTTAATAACTTTACTTTTAAAATAATTAATGTTTTAAAAATTAACACCAACTTTTATTTTACATCAAATAATAATCATTTGGAATGATAACTAATAAAACATTTTGGGTTTAACCCGAAAAGCAGCCCATGTAACTAAAGAAACACAATTCTTGGCATGCGGTGCACCGCAAATGCTATTCATTCTTCAGAGGCAAGTGATTTGGGCCACTGAAGCGCACTTCCGCTTGTACAATAGCTCAACGGTCACGCTTTGTAATCGGTGGAACAACGATATTTGTGGATTGATGTGAAGTAACATTGACCTAATAAGTTGAGTTGAGCAATGACATAGTAACACTGCGCATTAAGTCCTTGTGACTCATTTGCTCGTCAAAAACGATATAGTGAAACAGCCAAGCATTCACTTTTGCCATACTCAAAAAATTTCTGCAGAGTGGAAACCCCTACTTCTTTCCTGCAGACTAAATAAAACATATATACATACGAAACATTATAAAAAACATACACACTTAACTAATAAATATTCATAATAAAACTAATTTGAAACGAAGGCGAAAGTCTGTCTATAAAATCTATTAGAGCTGACCATATATATATATATATATATATATAGATGTGTAAGAAAAAATATATGGCAAGAATAATTAAATAGAATTAAAATTTTAGGCTATTCTCACCAATATCGCTTTCTTAGTGACTCAAAAATTTATGAATAGTAGATGAAGTATAATACAGGATGCGGCATAAGTTAGGAAACATAGGAAAACAGGAAACGTTAACTAAATGGTATTGAGACATGCATACATGGTGGAATATGAATAAGTAAGTAGTCTGTACTGAATAAGCCATACATGTAGCAATTTTTATGTAAACCAATGTTCACACTGGTGTCCTTCGACGTTTCAGCACAATTGTACATGACGCCAAAACCAGCTTTGAACGTTGTGCAAGGTTTCGTCACTTATTTTTGATGCCTCTTCCCGTGGTGGTCTTGAGATATTCCAGTGCTTTGTGGTTATTCGCGTGCAAAACAGATTTGAGGTACATAGGAAAAAAAATTCAACGGTTAAAAATCTGGTGATTTGGTGGGGGCATTCAACAGGTCCGCGACGACCTATCCACTGAGATGGAAATTCGACTTTCAGGAACTGACATACGATTAGTCCATAATGGGGTGGTGCGCCGTCCTGTTGAAATCACACGTTGATAAGACATCTGAAAGGTAAATTGTCAAGGAATGACATCACAAAGGTCTGCAACATCATCAGCTAGGTCTCACTTGTTACAAAAAAATTAAAATTACAAAATTATTTATTAATAGATAAATAAATTATTTAAAATTATTTTTTAATTATTTTACTTCTAAAACTTTTTTTAATATTGTAACATTTATTATATTAAATTTATTAAAGTAATGATATACTTTGTTGTATGATTAAGAAATTAAATAATAAGTTAAATGAAAATAAAAAGTATCTTAAAATAATGTCCTTAAAAAGAACTTCACAATATTTACTCGATATAGTAATAATCTTATACTAAAATAATAAATTCAAATAAAAATAAAAATACGAAAGCAGTCGATTTAATTTTAAAATTGAGTTGTAAGGACTGAGTGCGAAAAATATTACTAACTTTAAAATCCCCTATCTTCAAAATCATATATTCGATTGAAATAATACCGACTGTTTTGAAAAATGTGTTTAATTCAAAATAATTTTAGTACGCTAATAAAAATTATTTATTTTTTTAATAAATTCTACGAGCTTTTCCGGAATGCCTGCCATTAGACTTGCAATTGCAGTTTCTGTCACGTTTTTGGCTGCATTATTCCACTTGTTCCGAAAATCTGCGGTTGTCTGTGCACTTATGTATGTCGTCTTTAATTGCCTATTTACCAGGGCCCAATATCTTTTGATTGGGTGAAGCTCTGGACAATTTGGTGGATTTGGCTTTCTTTGCACCAAATTGACTTTATTGTCTTCGTACCACTTCTTGGCTGCCTTACCCTATTTGGCACGATCCCAAATCCGGCAAAAAGAAAGTAAGACCTCCATGCTGACTTATGAATGGTAATAAACGCTTTTGCAAGTACTCCTTCACATAGACTTCTGTGTTTATTGTGCCAGATGTGACAAAGCATTTACTCTTTTTCCCGCATATATAGATTTAACCAATAGCAGAAAAAAATCACAATGATACTGTATGAATCCTGTCGTTAATTAGAACACAAATAGTAGTACTCAAAAAAACAACAATGTTAAACATGGAAATATTTCTTCAGAACAAAGAGGATAACAAGATCAAAAGATCGTTTAAGCAATTACCTCAATATAAAACCAAAGGTGTTTGAAATTAATTGATAAAGTTTTTTTCCATTCATTTGAGTACAGGGTTCGGATAGATTGTAGATTTTACAGCCTGATTGTTAGTTTTCGATAACGCGGAAATGCTTGAACTATTGAAACTGTATTTGGAGTCAATCGATGTAGATGTAGATAAAATTTAGTTCCCACGATTAGCGTAAAACTAAAAACCCGACAGGACTCAAATATTTCGTCTTCTTAATTTAAGCAAACTATATTTTTAATTTTTTTATAATTTGTGATTGATAAATCTATCGTAAATTTAAATTTAAATTTTTAATTTTTTTATCGCCTTTACGTCGTTAAGCATAAAGTATAATTTATTATTAATAATTATAAAAAAATATAATACGTGTAAGACTAAGATTGTATACTACAGTAATAATAAGAGTATAGTAGGAATATCGTAAAGGGTTGTAATATATAATATTTACGTATGTTGGGTTCTTGATCAAGATTAGAATTTATCAACACGAAATTTTATTTCTCTAACAATAGCAATTATTTAAACAATTTTTCTTGAGGAAATTTTCTTTTGTTTTCTTTTGACCGGATTAATTATACATAAAAATTATTAATACTGATAAGTTATTTATTAAAAATTGTATAGATTTTATAATGTATTTTACCTGATTTTTATCACTTTTACCCTGCTTTTAAGAATGAATATTACCGTTTTCTAATTCTAATACTACCCCAAATAATGGTACTCGCATCATAATGACTATTGTTTTCAAATAAAAATCCTTAATCAAGCTTGAGTGATTTCTGGTAACATATTTTTAATTGTGTATGTATACATGTACATTGTGTGGAAGCATTGATAAATGAGTATGAATTAAGAAAATACTTAAGAAAACATAAAATTTAAGGAAATATTGACAACTGAAAAACCTAATGTATCACAAATGATACATTAACTTTAACAACATTTTAAAACATGTGAATAGTAAATTTAATGCCAAAACATTATCTTACTTGATAGAATACATCTTTGTGAATCAGAAAAATCAAGTAATGTATTAACTTCTATGCGGCTCCTTTATCACATAATTATGGTGCTTATCCTCTTTGTTCCAGTCCCTGCCGGATGACCGCCTTCTGTTGGTTGATATTCAGGATGGAAAGCATCATAATAAATAATATTTGTTAGGAACTTTGGTGAGTTCATAAAAGTTTTGAATTTAAAATCTGATCAATCTAATAATGAAATAATTTCATTTCGACAAGTAGATCTATAGATTATGTTAAAATAAGATTTTCATAAAAAAGTGTAAAAAAATAATGTATATATCAATAAATTTTAAGGTAGATTTTTCAGGTTTAACGCAAAGTCAATAAACAGATTTATTAATAAAGTAAATTTTCAATTTTATATAAAACGTCATATTTAATATTTGAAATAATAATAAACTAAAAAATTTTGTGCCATGAACTTGAATTCTGAATTCAAACCATAGCCAGCAGCTCGGAACAGTTAGTTTCGAGACTTCTGCTTGAAAGATATTTTAGAAAGGACAATGCATGATTCATGCTTTTCTGCTAGTCGTTTAACGCCAATCATTCCAAAAAAACATACAGGTGTAAAATATAAAACGACAAAAAAAAAATCAAAATTCCGATTTCGACAATATACATACATTTAAAAGAATAACAAACAAATTCCCGTCCCGCTTGGCGAAGGTTCCGAGGCAACCGGTAATTCCCGTTTCTCTAACGGAAATAAATAATTAATAAATCATCCGGAAAAGTAACTGATGGCTTACCAAGCACACATGTGGCAGAAATTAATTATCAGACCCTCCTCCAATAGCTTTTGCGAAGGTGAGTTCGAATTCAAACATTGTGTGACAATTCATCAGATCCCAGAAATATAACAAAAAAATTAATCAAAGTATAAAGACTAATTAAAAAACGTACTATGAGTCAATTTATTATCCAAAAACTAATCCATCACCAAACATTTCTCTATCCACAACGAACACGAGGGGACAATTCACAGAATTGCTGTCTGCCTACAACAAGCTGACCATCAGTAGCACATCTACATTACACACTCCATACATGAACCCGACTCACTCGGACCGAACAGAAATACAGTTTGTTATAAATATAGCAAGGCAGAGTTCAGAAAAATGACACAAAAAATAACTAAAAATACAAATACCGATACAGTACGCTACAGAATTCGGAGAATTGACACAGACAATTATTAAATTAGAAACTATCGAAAGCCGAAAAACTTTGCACAGACTTTCAAAACTTGTTAGACACCAAGAAGTTTTCGGCAATTCTCATACGATATCACTACTTCAAACCAGACACACGATAATTATCCACAGACTATTACCAATTGCCGATGATAATCAACTAAACCTAAAGTATGCCCAGCTGGGTTTCCGGCCGTGTCAATTTGTCTGTTACGTATCTATGCGAATATTACTTTATTAATAATGCTTTTGTGCTATATTGGATTCGAATATTGTTTCATTAATAACTTTATGATTTCTTAAATGCCGTTTTTATATTTCATTTCATGATTATGCAGTAGTTTATGTCATTTACATTTTCTCTTAATATATTAACTGTTATTTAGAATTGTTTTTTTTAATTTTTTTATTAATATTTTGTGACGTGATAATTCTGGGTTGTCAGCATGAACCGTACTATTCGACGTTCGAGGGATTGCGGTGTTACCAGTATTGAGGTTGAATCGTCAGATCAGAAATTTGTCGGAGTAACAGTGTATAGGGGGAGTCGAGTAGTACTTAGTATGTTGGAATCTGAGTGTACAGAGGAAGAGGGGTGGTGAAATTCGGTTCGCGTAGAGAGTAGCGTTAAAGGGTCTAGTTACTGTGTACCTTAAATTTACCAAGGTTGTGAAGTAGAGTTTCTGTTCTTGCTCATAGATTATAATACTAATTATGTAAAGAAACGTCTTAACTGAACCTCCAGGACATGGAGATAAAAGCAGCGAGAAACTGGCACTTTTGAATCAAGTTCATTTTTAAACGATTTAAATACCTACCAATGCTTATTTAAGCGATAAATGCTTCTTTTCCAATATTACAAAGTTCATTTTTTTATGGAATAGGCTTTTCAACGCCTTAGTTCTTTAAGAGTATTAACAACATCACAATTTGAATGCAAACATTTATTGACAACACAAACAGATTCTTCACAACAATTTTCAGAGGTCATCTTTCTTTGATTGATATAGTTTTTTTGTTAAAGTATTCAAATCTAAAAAACAATGAATGGGAAATTTTAATATTAAATTTTAATTTCTCATAATTTTATTGGATATAAAGACATTACGTAATTTTTAAAATGAACATTAATTTTTAAAATATATTAAATTTAATAAGTTAAAATCGTTTACTAAAAATATTATTAAAATTCATAATTATCAAACTTTAATTAATTAGTACTTAAAATTAATATCATTAAATTAATTTCATTAGATTCAAATAATCAATCAATAAACGTATCAATCCCATCTGAGTAGGAGAGTCACAAATCTAAACAGCACACAAACAACAAACTTATAAGATTCCAAATTATCCCTCACAAAGCGTATTGTCAATTGTTTGTGACGCTTAATTTGCTGCTTTCTCACTTTCAATTGTGCATGAAAAATCAACACAAAAGTCATCTTTAAACAGCTGCCAAAGTTCAATCGGACATACAGGTTGACAAAAGCACAAAATGTACTCAAATGTGTCTTGTAATTGCTTTGGCATCTGAAATTTTACTGCTTCTTGCAAGCATGAAATCACCTCGTTGTCTGATTGCAAAAGACGAGCAATTGCAGAAGACTTAAGTGTTAGAACGAACGTGAAGCGATAGAAATCGTAAGTGAAATCTCTTCATCTCGAGGAATAACCGTATACATTTTCGATACGACTATATTTGCACCTCTGACATTTCTGCCATTTGTTTTTAACATAAACATAATGCTGAGGAATTTCTATACATAAATATCCTCATACTTCTTCATCATTATCATTAAATTTAAAAAAAGATTCAAATTTCGTCAATTTATTCTGAGCCTCTGACATGGCGACCGATTGAAAAATTGGTGATTTAATCATATTTGCGTTGTTGATTATCATCAGAAGTTACTGCGATATTAGCGCAATCATAACCTATGAACATTTATATTTTTAGACATATTTTAGTTGATCTATTGATGTTTTCCTTGGCACCAGTAATTACCTCGGACCAATACCGTTAGAGGCTTAGATTTTTTTACTGAGTGGTTGGTTGTGGGTAAACAAAAATAAATAATATTTAAAATAAGATAAATTATAAATATAAATTTAATATAAAGATTTAAAAAAATCAAAATCATGATTTTTCTAAATTCAAATTCATATCGCTGAAGGAATGTTTTGATATTGTGCCTGTTGTATGTTGATTCAAATTGTGCCTCTCCTGCACATATGGATGAATCGTATTTTCTTTGATTCTTACTAATTAAAAATAATTTAATTTAATTGTAAAGTAAAAAGATTTCAAATAATTTTGAATGTATTATTTATTTTTTAATGCAATTTAAAATTTTAATATTATAATTTAATATGTACTTTTTTAAAAATGTTTAGATTTAATTTTAACCAATAAGATTGTTTATAATAATTAATTTTTATTAACAGATTTTCATTTATCGAAAATAATTAGTATGGATTCAAAAATATATTGATCAAGAAAAATGTTTAATAGTGAATGCGCTTGTGATATTAATAAATATTGTAAAACTCATATTGATGTTGTTAATATGGTGACCACAGCTCATGTGACAACAAACATTATGGGACACGAAAAATACGATCGACCCGAGTCGAAATTAGATGAGTTTATAAAAAATTTCGAACGTTATGCTGATATTATGGGTATAACAGAAGATAGAAGATTACTAATAGTGACGATCTTCATGACCCCATAAGCAATCACAAAATTTTCAGAAGCAAATTGAAAACGACATTTGTGAAAGAAAAATCTCTGCTTGACACAATGAAGGATATTTTAAATCTCCGGTGAGGATCTTCAGATCCAGAAGAAACTTTCAAAAAAGCCGATGAATTAGTAACGATATTAATAGAAAGCAAACTTTCTAAGAAAAAGCTGCTCAACCTTGTTTGCATGAATATGGTTGACGATTATGAGGTGAAAAGAGAATTGGAATTGAGAGGAGCTACCGAAACAAAGGACATAAAAGATGTAGTTTCAAATATGTATGAACTACGCAAAATGGAAAAAGAAGAAACAGTTGTGGCATACAATACAGTAGGTAAACATGGTGAATGGAAAACGGTAGGCAAACGTAAACCACACTATAATGATCGAAACCAACAAAGAAATTTCGAAAATAGGTACACTAATCAAAGAAATAATGAATAGAAACTGAGAACTAACAATTCAAAAGTTGTAAAATACTAGGCATGCCACGAAGAAGGACACATCAGAAAAAAACTGTCCAAATATAGTGTTCTTATTGCTATAAAAATGTCCATATCAGGACTCAATGCTACATGAACAATTTAGATTTAAAGAAAGAGACCAAGATGCCAGAAAAAATGAATGGAAAAGAACAAATAACCCAGGACATCAACAGAGGCATCAAAATTGAAGATATTATATTGCAGAAATGAATGATGACAACGATTACAACGAATATGAAGAAAAAAAATCAAATGAAGGAAAATCGAGGCAAAGAATGTTTACAGATAATAGACAAAAAAATCTGATTACTGTTAATAATTGCCATAAGCAATTACGAATTATAAATTTAAAAATCAATAGATTTTTAAATTCATAATTGCTTAGGCAATAAAAATTCAAAAATGAAGATTATTAATTTGATATAGAATGTTAATTGCCGCAAGACGATTCTGATAGATAAATTGCCAAATTATATTTGTCGAGAAACATCCGCTGAATTGTATTGGCCAAATTGTGTCCTCTGAACTATATTTGTTGAATTGTATTTGCGAAGCTCTATTTAACGACTGTAAGTGATTATCGATTGTACTTTGTTCATTGTCTTCGTTTGATTTATTAACATCTTTTAGCTGTTATTTTTTTATCATATTCAACTAGGTAAACCAAATAAGATATTTTTGGTTACCTTAGTTCGCTTCTAATAAAAGTTAAAATATCAGTTTTGTGGCGTCGAGTTAAGAGAAACAAATTTGTTATTCAATTTGATATTTATCGTTCTAAAACTGTGAAAATTTCGAAATAATACATATAGACATACCGTACCATTACCACCACACAAAACTATAAATATCTTCATATAATAAAATAATAAAAAAACTATAAATATTTTAATATAAAATATGCAATGTGTCTTACCAAATTTGAGTACCACCAACAGAAAACGGGCACCCGTAGTTAGAAAAGACATCTGGATAATAAACATTCGAAAGTATCCAGCGTGAAAGAGAAGAGCAAGTCAACTTTGAGTCAACAGCATCCTACTCTAATATCCTGTGAATTTATTGAACCTCGTACCAAAAAGTGTCGCGTTGAAGTATCCACTTTAAAGAAATCTATGTTAACACTCGCATGTAATCGCCATATTCTACTTCTTTAATTCTTTGAAGATCCCATCACATTGTTTTAAATATTAAAGTATTTTTATTCATGTATTTTTAGAATTCGTTAATAAACTTTCGAAGATATTTTTTAAGATTTATTTATGTTAAAAACTTTAATTATCGATAAAATAAATAGATAAAGGTAAAAATATATTATTACATAGAGAAAATGTTATAAGAAAATAATTTAAATAATTTTAATATTCAACTTATCGAGCTAGAAAAGTTTACCGAGTTCCATTTAAATTTTTTATTAGTATTCCTGGACACCAGCAGGTCTCTCGGGTCAAGTGCCAGTTGGAGAACGATTCATTAATCCACGACACCCAAATGGTTGGTTCCGAAACGATCAAAGACAAATAAAAATAGATAAAACATGTATTAATTAAAAACATAAAATGTAATTATTTATTTACTTAACGATAACATTTTATTAAAAATCGATCATGATTTAAATTTGAAAAAGAAATTATGACATTTATCATATAATATAACTTGCTGACTAATGCTCACTAATAATAATTTTTTAAAATAATTTTCAGTAAATTTTATAATTATAGTCATAGTCATAAATTTTAATTTTAACTTTTTTCATTCTTTAGTAAATTTTTTTTTCATATTTTCAAAGCTTTTAATAACATATTTTATTATAAAATTTTAAAAATTATTAACATTTTTATTATTAACAAATGAATATTTTTTAAGTTTTATACATATAATATTTGTCTAAAAAGTGTGTTTATTTGTCGGTCACGTCTTTCAATGTGAAATTGTGGAGGAACCAAAGTTAATCCATTTAAGATTGTGGTCAATCTGGATAACCCGCATCAAATCAATTTTCTCGGTGTAGAGCCTTTGTCGAAAGACACCCGGAAGCCGATGAAATCGATCGAAAACCGTACAAGTCGTTAAATTGTAAAATTAACACTGATTTTGAATAATGACGATTTTGATGATTCCTACAAGGAATTTTGTGAAAATTTTTATGAAAATACTAATTTATTTTTTAAATGATGAATTTTATTACTTATTCACTAATTATTTTGCTAAAAATCAATTTTTGTAGAAATTACAAATTTTCATTATTAAAAAAATAATATCAACAAATAAAATGCTAAATTGCGGAGAAACCGGAATGAATCCACTTAAGTATGTTGTCAATCTGGATAACTCGCTTCAAATCAATTTTGTCAAATCAATTTTTTAACAAATCAATTTTTGATAATTTTTTTCAATTTTTCTTCTCTCAAAAAAATAGTTGTTTCTTTGCTAGAAGGAGGTCTTGTATTATCATGCAACTACTTAAGTTCCTTTAGCTTGATGCTGTTAGATCTAAGTTTCTAATTGATGAAATTCTATTTGGAATCAATTTAAATGTTTTGTTCTGATTTTAAAGAAAAAAATTAATCAACACACAAATATTTATCAATATGCACAATTCTGGAATGTATTTGAAATGTTTTTATACATTTATCGCCGAAAGGCACCCGGAAGATTTTTTATTTTATAGTTTATTAATTATTGATTATCTGATTACACATTTTATAGTACAATTATTTTCCTTATCAAAAACCAAATAAAATGAAGATTAGCAAAAAGTAATTTTCATTTTGTTATTCTTTTATTTTATTTTTTGAATTAATTTCAATAAAATAATGTATAAAAAAAGACAAAATTAATTTTCAGATAAATATTTTTCTAAACTTTATTTGTGATTTTATATATAAAATTAAAAGTAAAATTTAATAACAAAAACAAAAAGTAATAATAATATTTTTATATTTAAATATGTAGATTATACAATATTGAAATGTGGTTTTTATTTCCACATTTGCGCAATTGAGACATTATTTTTACTCATTCGAGTCATCACTTTTGAAACTGCTAACTGAAAGTCTTCTTGCGTTACGTGAACTCTTCGTTCTCTGATTGCGTACATTCCCGCTTCAGTACAAACTCCTTTAACTTCTGCTCCACTCGCTCCCGGCATCAACTCTACTATTGATTTTAAATTAATTCCTCTATTTAGATTCATTTTTCGTGAATGAATCTTTAATATTTGTAAACGAGATTCTTCATTTGGTACAGGAAGCTCGATTTTTCTATCAATTCTTCCAGGTCTTAGAAGAGCAGAATCCAAAATATCTATTCGATTTGTTGCCATAATTACTTTGATATTGTGAGTCGCATCGAAACCGTCTAAT
>MQRK01224516.1:16411-49816 GCA_001938485.1 Girardia tigrina | reverse complement strand
AAAAGGATTTTAAATGTAAGACCAGAAATTTTAATTAAATTTTATTCGTTTTCCTTATTTTGTTTTTGAATGTTCATCAATAATCTTTTTATACTGTTTTTTAATTTTGCGTTATTTTTTTAAAAGGATTGGAATATTATTTTTTTAAAAATCAATGAATTTTTATATTGAATTTTAGTTTAAATATTTTATGTTAAGTTCGCATAAAGAAAAAATGTTTTTTTTGACTGAATAGTTTAAATTGACCACAACTTATTAAGAATCAAATGCATTACTTTTGAGATAGCTAAAAAAATTTCTTACAAAAAGGAAAATAAATCTTTAAGAATCATGAAAATACTGGAAAGAAAATATTATTTATTTTCGCACCATAAAAATAATTTAAATTGTTAATTTACAAAAATTAAAAAAATACAAATGAAAATCAGAATCGTCAATTTTAAAATCTTTATTAAAATTAAATCAAACGTTCGATCGTTACTAATATACAAATATGCATTTTTAAAAATTATAAATACAGTAAAATCCGGCTTTACCGAACGAAAATTCGTGTGATTTAGCATTTCGTATTAACCGGATTTTACTGCATTTATAATTAAAAAAAAAATTAAAATTCCACTTGAGATAATTGAAATCGATTAAAAATATCACCAAAAACCAAACCAAAATAAATGAAATAAAAACCAAAACCAATTTCGATAAATTAGTTCGTTTGTTTTAATAATATTGAAATTCAAAATCGTCCATTTTGAAGTAAGATTTTGATTTCGTACTTTTTACTTTTTATTTTTATATTATTAATTTTTTTATTACATAAAATTTCATTTATAAATTTATTACATAAGTTTTAGCAATTATTTTTTTGGATCATATATATTTTAATACAAGTAAAAAAAAATCAAAATCTCTAAGTTCTTTGTGCTTTATATATCGCCGCCAGAGAAACTCATCCAAATGGGATTGCAATAACTCTTCTTTGGTGCTGGATCCTAAAAAGCGTTTCAATTTGCTCCACAAGCATTCGATTGTCTGGGTAATCGCCCCAGTTGCACTATTTACGAACTCTACCGAATGATTAACGGTAAAATGCTCGTAACCAAGAGCCGTCAATCTTCGATAGCCAGCTCTTAAGTCAGAACATATTATTGTTCCGGCTTCTATATGATTCTGTAAAAGAGGGAGTAGTGTTTCGGCATTCCTTTTGTTTTCTGGGCAAATTTCCAAACGCAATTTACCACCTCGCCGTTTATCATTCCTTTTGTCAATTTTTGATTCGTTAATCTCGACTACAATTCATTCGCCGCCTTTCTTGCTTTCGGTTTCTGCATTCATAAACGTCAGCTAGGGTGGGTCCTGGCCCGCGCCTGAGTCCGTAATCCGTAAGAAAATTTAACGCCTATAACCATGCCCGCGCCAGTTATTTGCTGCCGGAAGACGAGCTTAAGATAAGGGTTTTAGCATTCCACATACAGTGTCGCTCAAATTAATCTGTCAGTACATTTTTTTTCATGTTATTTAAATTTGTACAAAATTTATCAAACCAATCTTTCTTGAAATTTTACATGTAACTAACTCAAACATCGAGTAAATTTATCAATAAAAATATCTCATAAAAAATTAAAATATTTGTGTAAGACTTTCAAAACAGTTGGTCGCTCAATTTAATTCGTCATATCAATAAAATTTTGTTTTTTTATAATTCAATAAGATTCTGGTCTTATGGGTGCACCCATATTTATCCTTAACATAATAATTAAAAACTGATAAATAAAATAAAAGAAAGATATATGGAGCAATGATCCGGACATTAAGGCTGCTTGTCATGGTCTCATCGAGGGTATGCCTCGACGAATTCAAGCTTGTATTGACACAAAAGGAGGACCCATAAAATATTAATTAACGTCATTCGATCTGTCTTTTTCTAATAAAATGTTTTTGAGGTTTGCATTGTCTTGGTTTCTTAAACAATAATGTAATTATATTTTAATGGATTTTTGCAGAAATGATAATTTTTTTGGATATGACGGATTAAGTTGAGCGACCAATTTTTTTTTGAAAATCTTACAAATATTTTATTTTTTGAGATATTTTTATTGATAAATTTACTCAATGTTTAAGTTAGTTACATGTAAAATTTCAAGAAAGGTTGGTTTGGTAAATTTTGTACAAATTTTAATAACATGAAAAAAATGTACTGACGGATTAATTTGAGCGACACTGTATTTGCAAAACAGACCAATAAATATATCGTTGTAAACTGACACAACCCACCCACCCAATTTGATCAATTATGCACGTTGGTATTCCTCTTTTAATAAATCTCTACAATGCTCTCAAAGAAGAGTCAGTATTATAAATGGAAATTACAAACCATTTCTAAATTGATCGCTACTTTTCAAACATGTTATCAAGTCAATGTATCGTTTTTTCGCTAATCTTCTTCCATTTTTGTTAGAAATGGTTCAACACAATCAATTCCTATCTAAGAAAATGAACATAGCATTTCTTCAAACTTGAATTGAGGAATTGGTGCCATCATTTGACGAGCTCAATTTTTCCGATTTCTCTGGCAGGCATAACACCTTATTTACTCAATTATTATTTTAACATTTAATCTTACATATAAGTTTTACATTGCCATAAATTGAATATTCCTTGTTGAGTTTGGCTAATAAGTAACTTTCGCTTCCTTAATGTCGTAATTCTTCATGCTTCTGTTTGACTATATAATTTGAGGGCGAGTAGCCACTCAAAATTTATTAATCGACTTTTACTTCTCAATAAATTCCTCTGCTCGATAAAATGATTTTATCCTTTAAGAACACTCTTTTTTTCCGACAAATATGTTTTTTTTCGAATTCGCTTTAATTCAATCCCGTAAACTAAATTTGGCTATTTTCGAATTATTTCAACTTCAACTCATCAATGAGGAAGTTATTAATCACTTATTAAGAAACATAAATGTTAATACAAAATCAACGAAAAAGTCAAGTTTTTAATCAATATGTTGGCATTTTAATTTGATGCTGCCTCTTATATTCTGGGAATTGTTGCAACTAATTTGGAGTCTTTCTGGTTGCAATCGTTGCCAAACCTGCTGTTGACATCCCCAAAAGTGAGATTCGCTAGTTGGACGCAGTTTCCGTACCTCTCTGTCCAGTTCATCCCACTAAAGTTCGATCGAGTTTGTATCCGGTGATTGTAGAGACCATTCCATATTTTTAGGACTATCTGCAGTTTCTTTTGAGCTGAAATAATTCATACTAAATTTTGATGTATGTTTTCGGTCATAATCTTGCTGAAGCGTAGACTTAAATGTTGGCTTTATACATTTAAAAAATTAGTACTGTATAAATACACTTCATACAAGAACTCATCCGGATTTATTTGTGTCGCTTTACTCTCTTTCCATTTATCTCTGTTAATTAATGCAGTTTGGAAACATTTCACACAAGAACTCATTCGGATTTACTCGTTCCATTTATCTCAATTCACAACCTAATCTAACAATCACAGTATTATTTTCAACTTATTCATCCAAAGAATCAATCCGAAATTCATACAAAAATCTCCTCCGCTTGTAGTTTTTTATAATTATTACAATTTCATTATATTATTTTCATTTATTAAGTTTATTCTATTGTTAAAAACTCTCATAAAGTTGTCAAACATTACATCGTCCAATATGAAGAATTTCCGAAAAATCAATTTCTGTCAACAAGTACATTTTAATTGTTTAAAAAAGTTACCCACTTTCGCTTGTTCTAAACAGCGGAACACAGTTTCATCATATTTCGTTTAACACATTTCAGCCTTCCATCAACATTTAAATTTTCTCTTCAAGCATCTCAGGATTATAAAACCATTTAACAGCTTCCGTTTTTTGTATTAAATGATTTTCATAATATCAATTCGAATCAATTTTACGAAATAATTTCACAAAAATCTTTCCATTTTATTACAGAGCTCTTAAGTCACAATTTAATAAGAAATTTGTTAAAAAATTTAACTGAAAAATGACTTAAATTTTTCTGACATAATGTGGGGAGGTGTTAATTCGTAATGGACGTTGAGCTCGACTTCTCTTCGAAAATGCCTGATCTGTTCTGTAGCCTAACATCACCAAACCGAAATAAATACTGCTGTTATATGGCGTTTCGGTGATAAAACATTGGCTGTCATATTGCTGGTGTGTACTCCAAATTTTCTTTTAATTTTTTTTAATAATTTAGTTACGAAGAAATAAAATATTACCTTAACAAATTAATTAAATTTTATTGCTACTACTATCGATAAACTAAATCTTCCTTTCAAGAGCAAATCAAGGTGAACACTTTCCGACTTTAACAAATAAAAGAAAATAATTCGGTATCAATATAAATCCTTAAAAAGAAAATTTTTACATCAATCTATCAATGTCCACTTACTGCACTAAACTATCAGTGATCCATTTTACTTTGAACTAAATATCAATCTATATTATCAATAGAAAGAATCCACTCTATACAATCGTCCTTCCACAATATGAAATCAATAAAATTATTTCTAAAAAGATTAAAGCATCGACTTAAAGTAACTTACCTATTTAAATTTCTTTTTAAAATCCTCTTTATTGTTATATTGTGGTATCCATTGACATTTTGTACTCTCGAATAAAAATGCTGTACTTGAATAGAATTCGAATATTGTAAATGTCTGCCGATCAATTACTCTTTTATCCGTTCAATATTTTTCTTCATTTTTTTTGTAGTTACCATTCGTCTGTATTAAACATCAGTCTTTAATTAATTTTAGCTCTATTTAATTTTTCCATTTTACCGAAAATAAAAAAAATTTTAATATTGAATTAATGTTTCTGTTTTTGCACGTAAATAAATTTTAACTTTGGTTTTGAACTAATTTGAAATAATAATCTGGAAATAATTTCTTTCTCTCGGTTTAATAATATAACTAAATTCATAATCGTGATAATTTAATTTTTTCGATTTACATTAGTAACAAACAATGGATATTGATCGTGTATCATTTGACTCTACTTAAAATTTGAATTAATTTTTCGTTAAATTTCATGATTTAATAAATTTCAAATTAAGATAGATCCATAAATATTCAGATTGATAAATGTTAATTTTCTATTTTCGAAATTGAGAAAAAAATAAATGACTGATTTTCTTAAAAATAATAGAATAATACAAAAATCAAAACAAATATCACGAAATAAAAGTTTATATTATGAATTTTAGATTATCCGAATCTGTATATTTAATATAAATAGAAATATACACCGTGTATCAAAAAAACATTACGGTGAAAAAGAATAATAACTTAAATTTATAAAACAATACGAGATTGAATGCCTATTAGATACGGGAGCTGCATTAAATGTGATAAACGAAGAAATGGTTAGGAAAATAAATAACATAAACGTGGAACGAACAAAATTAAAAAAATTATTTAATTACTGTTTTTTCTATAAAATTTATGATTCACAATTTAAAATATTAAAATAAAACAAAGAAATCGAAAATGCAAATTTTTTAAACGAGACTTAAACAAACCAAAAATTTCGAAACCAAACAAAAAATAAAATGGATTCTAAGTTTCTTCATGTCATAAAACGAAGTAAGAATAGATTGTTAACTTGCACTAATCTCAAATTAATTCATGAAAAAAAATTTTTTGTATGGAAGTTATTGTAAAGCAGCTGAGGCTCTCAACAAAGAATTTCCCACATTGTATGTGAGACACTAAACAATTCGGTGATCAAGTGAAGAAAATCAATATCGGATACAGCCTTCATAACCAGAACAGTATCAGAAATCCCATGGTGGTTCACATTCTGGAAGAAAGCGGTCAGCAAGTGGTGCCTCACGTAACTGAAAATCACCGTATCCGTCGTAAAAGAGCTTGTGTCCTTCTTTTGGAACTCTTTTACGACAGCCATGTTGATCCGACTCTTTTTCTCATCTGATGAAGCCAGTGTGTATCTCGATGGCCACATGCAAGTGCGAAATGCAGTTGTATGGGGTATCGAGCGGCCATCATCTCATTATGTCGAGCATAATTATCAATCCAGGAAAGTGACTGTGTTTGCTGCATCTCTTTTGGCCTTACTTTCTTCCAGATGGTGTTAATGTCAATGCAGAAAAATACAGAGTTGGTATTGCGGCTTACGATGGAAATGCATGAGAAGTTTGGTGCTAATTGGTTCAAACAAGTGTGGTTTCAACAGGATGGCGCAACAGCACACACTGCTTTGTAAACACATGCTTTTCTGCATCAACAATTCGAAAATCGATTGGTGGGTGCTCATCTCACAATTGACAATCTTTGTCCCCAGACTTGTCAATGTGTAATTTTTTTCTTATGGGGTGCAGTAAAAAATAAAATTTATGCACATTCACCATTTGCTAACACAGTACAGTTACAAGCTTGCATTTATCGTTTATTTAATGAAATGCGTACAACACCTGTTTCGCGATAAAAAAATCCAAAATCAATCTACGACCTCAAAAGTTAAATTGCTTAAGCGACAGAAACAGGACAAGTTCGAGAAATATTTGTATCATAAACATTGTTTCCGATATCAATACTGCAATAAAGATCTAAACAATCAGCAATTTAAATTACTTAAATTTAAAAATGAATCTGAAGGGAAATTTTATTGTTTACGACATTTTGAAAAACTCAGTAACATCAGTTTTATTCGAGAAAAAAAATGTTTCCAATACTTTACGAGATCTTTTTTTTTGAAATAAGACAAAAAACTTAAGAAAATGTCAATTAAAGATGGGACAAAAACTATTTCAAAAATGGACATGAAAAATTCAAGAAACCCAGGTATTGCTTAAAGGATTTCGGATGTACTGCACCAGAAAACCAAATTTCTTTATTACCAGTTGATAATATTTTCACCAGTAAACATCTGTTTTGTAAAACAAATGTTGAAGTTTGTTCAAGCCAAAATTTATTGAGCTTAAGGCAAATAAATGATGAATCTGATGAAGAGTATAACGGATCTGTTGATGAATCAAAAAATACATTGATCTCTTTAGATGTAGTAGAACCATTAGACGATAATCAATATTCCTGGAGTCTGTTTCAACAAACAAGATTTAGATTATGTGTTTAGAAAATGTCAAGTAATAAGGGAAAACAGATTAATCTATAAAAAAATATAAATCCAAAGAAGAATCTACATCAGATGAAAGTGAAATTAATTTACTCGTTTATGAAATTTTCAAAACTTCCAATGAAGATATTTTAGAGAATATTGATATATAAAAATTTCAATGTAAATTTAAACGAAAATCAAATGTTTACATCAGACTTAAATTTATATAAACAATAAATTTTTAAAATGCGCTGTAGAAAATATTCTGAAGAATATCGTAATTATCGACAACGATATTCATCTGAAATCAGTCCCCTTGAACAAATTGCACGAACGGCATTGGAATTACTGAAACTTCTCGGAGTCGATTCTTTTGAACCGAAATATTCCGATATATCGCATTGCCGATCGAATATTTCATCGATAACCAATCACAAAACCTACATCAAATCGTCAAGGAAATTCGTACGTTTTTATCAAATTCCAAAATCTCGATATTGCAAATCAAGCGAAAAACGAAATGTCTGGTCAAATGATTGGTAAATGTCAAATAAAGATCGGTTTCAATAAAATAAATCCGACGAATTGTGTCTGGGTCGGTAGATTGGGACCATTGATTCTTTACGATACCTTTGAACAAGAAATGATTCGATTCGATGTTGTAAAAAAAATAAATCGAATGGCCTCAAAACAAAAATTATGCATATATTTTATACGAATCGGTGGATATTGCAATAACAGCCATTAACAAATTACGAGGGTCTCATCTCGGAGACAAAACGAAACCGATTAAAGTCGATTTTGCTGATGCCAACGTGATCAAATCAAATAATTAACAAAAAACGATGGTGATAACAAACACGATTTGTTGAAACGATCGAACTCTTTGTGTGTGTCTGTTCAGGATTTTGTTTTGAATGGTTCGATCTTGTGAGTATGTTGTATGTGTGAACGTGTTTTTTTTAAGTCGTAATTGGTATTTGAATTTACAATTTTTTGAATTTATTTGAATTTATGTCGGATGTAAAAATTATCAATGTAAAAGATATCAATGAAATCTTGAAATTTTTCACTCTAATGACTTCCAATAATTTATCTGATAGTCAAACTGGCAATTCGAAACTCCAAGAACTTTTATTCTCCAAACCGAATATTTCTCTCATTCTACTCGACATCATTCTCAACTCCAACATTGACGAATCTCATCGATTTTTCACCGCAATTCAACCGAAAAATCTGATCAAAAAACACTGGCAACGAAGCGTCAACTTTCTGGACGGCGATAAGGAAATCATTTGCCGACAACTTCTCCGCTTGGCTATCAAAATGAACGCGCTCTCGTGCTCGAAATTCGTCAACTTGATCACTGAAATCATCGCCTAAATTAGCCGCTCCGATTGGAATCAGAAATGGCCGAATTTATTCAACGCTTTGTTCGCCAATGACGCTTGGATGATCATTTACCGTGTGTATCCGGTGCAATCGACCCGCCGCTTGTCCCAAGGACTCGATCAGTTCCTGGGACTGGCGTCCGTCAGGGGCCGACAAAAAGGTGTCAAATGGAAACGGTTCCCGACGATTTTTCAATCGAAATTCTATGCTCAATCGAATCCGGCCGATAACAATCGCTCGTCGATCGGTCTCGAGTTCGATCCGATCGACACGACAAAAATGCGTCTTAAAATTCAAGGAGAAATACACAATAATACGATTAAACAGGAGGGGGTGTTGATACAATCGAAACAAATCGAATATGTAAAATGACGAGCGAATCACAGCGATTTGAATTCATTAAAATTTGGATGGAAGGCGCCTGCCGATTGTCGTGGATTGAGAATAGAATCCAAAGTTCTTTGAGGGCGAAAATCGATGAGTTAAAATCAATTTTTAAATACATGAAAAAATTGAGACATTTACTCAACGTGGCGCATTGTTGGCAGTTGTTTGTGTTCCCTAACAATGATAGCCAACTGATTCTGTCGACAGAGAGTCCTGGTCACTACAGAGGAAGGGCATGTTGTTTAGTACGCTGGATTCGCTCAAATTAAAATGTGAGATTCAAATATTTTTGTCCCCCCGACCTGATGGTCGCTCCAGCCGCTGGCGCGCCGTAGCCACAAAACCGCTGCGCCCGCTCTTGCATCACCAACACCTGATTTTTGGGACACTCTTTCAGCGGTTCATCGCTGTTTCATTCACCATCTCGAAAAATGTATGGAAAATTATAGACATTTCACATAGCTTTGTGTTTCACCATTATAAATACAAGTTATTATTATTTTTTCACTGTATTGTTTTTTTTGATACACGGTGTATAAAATTAAATATAAATAAATAAACTAGATAGTAAAGGATGATATACTTTTTACAATATTCATACTTCTTTATCTAAAATCTAATTTTTATACAAATGTATCATTCATAAATTTTGTTAGATACATTCTGTGGGAGGTTGTACTCCTATGGACCTGGTACTCTCCCCAACCCTAATTAGATCAACATCAACTGTTAGTATAGAATGAATCTGATTCGTAATTTACTACTCCTTCCTAATTAACTTGATAAATTTATATTTATTATGGATTTTCATTTTTCTCGAAAATAATTTTCTTTCTGATTTCAAGTAATCTTCCTTTGAACGAAATATTCTAAAAATTTTCTCATAATGAGTTCTATTTTTTAATACTCAATTAGTATTCCTCCGAACGTAGACTTATTTTCAAGTACAATCATCAAGTTTAGATTTTATTAAATTACAAATGTTAGCTTTTTTACTTATTATTTATAGAAAAAGTTTTCTAGTCACCACAAATATAATCATAAATTAGTTTGATTTGTTTATTTACTTAGTTACTTTTAAATTTACATTTTATAAAGAAATATAGAATAAAAAATTAATTATAGATAAATCATGTAATTTCATTTAATTAAAATGAATTGCATTTTAAAAAACTTATATTTCAAAATTTAAATTGTAAATAAATAATTTAGATAAATACAATAACATCATCCAATTATTACAATACGTTATAACGCTTTTGTTATTTATGTTTATTTTTTGACATGATGCAAACTATCAATGTATATGTAGTTGATCAAAATCATCTTGATTCATCGGTTCAATTTCGATATGATTGAATACTATCAAATAATTGAAAAAGTTTTCGTCTATATTCATCATGGAAAATTTTCTGTTAAAAGTTCCAACCCTCAGTTCACTGCAAGAGGAATCCTTAACGAGAGATCCCAAGTAGTGTACCCACTACTTCAGACACCATAGTGTCGCATATTAACGTACATTTTTTGTGTATGTTATTTGAATGTTGTTGTGATGATAATTTTTGTTGTTCTCTTATCCTTAACTCGTCTCATTCGGGAGCAAATATTCCTGTTGGTGCTGGTAAAACAAGATCTAAATGCCGTTTTGTCAAGAAAGAAATTATGATTATAATAATAATATAATTATAATATAATATATAGTTATAATATAATAATATAATTATAATAATAATATAATATAATAATATAAAAATCAATAAATGTATTGACAATTAAATTATTAATTACTGCATAATGTTGGCAATATTTATTGGAAGATAGGAACATTTTCTACAAAGCATTTTTTCGTAAAAATTGGTTCACGAAGGAATTTCCTGCTAACAATCCACCAATATTCCTCCTGAAAGTGCGTCGCTCCATATAATCAGTTTTCCCCAAAATTTCGTTGTACAATCGAGTGATTCTCTGACGTTTCCATGGATATCGTTGCTACAGAAGATCATTCATTTGGAATCTTTGGATAAAAAAACACAAATCGAAATCAAGATTTATCCGTGCCTTTCTCTCTCCCTCGTATGTGATTTTATTGTGTTGAATTAAAAGAGTTTTTTGTTGATCATTATTTTTCTCTTGGCATAGTTGTATTATTTTCTCAGACACTAAATTAGCCTAACGCAATTCACTGATATATTGAGTTGTGCTAGTTTAGCTTTGTTGATAACGTTTATTTCATAGTAAAAATAGAGATTTACCAACACATTCAAATCTCTGTTTTTACAGTATACATTAAATAAAAGTATCCCGAATTTAAATATTTTGCAACTCAGTTGAATCACACTTGTCATTTGATAAATAAAGGGTCAGAGGAGATTCATCCTTAGTTTTGAATTGTCAGTTGTATATATATACTCTCATATTACTCTCTCATTTCTGTATAAGAAATTTTGGCACACAATTTGACAACAAAGCAAATCGTAAGTTATGCAAAGCCAACAGGAATACTTAACTTTTCAACTAACTCTGAAACACTATAATACATGCATATATAATTGAATTAATAACTCATTAAATATTTCGTTTGTGTGACATCACCACTGGCTTTGCAACATTTGAAAAGTCCTAAAGCACAGTTCTTCTCTCTTCAATTCTGAGATCCATTTGTATATTGTAGATGTCGAAAGAGACAGCCAGGAAATATTTCTTCATTGTTCTTATTCAACAACAAATAAAATTTTATTACATTTTGATATTCTACAGTACCCTGTTCCGAATATTGACGTAATTCGACGAACAACCTTTTTAATTCAGCATACTTCGATTCTGTTGCAAATTTCCAAACCAAAGTAATCAGCGTCGACTTATTTTGACTGTAAAGGTTAATCGTAAATTTGAATTAAATTTGATTTCAAAATGATTCCAGAAAAAGCAATAGACGATTTAAAATAGATTTTAGTCTTGAAGTATATTTTGCAATTCCGTCTACTCTCGATCTATTTTTTATATATACGTATATTTTTTCTTGTTTAATATTCGAAAAATCTTTAAATTCGAGGAAAATGATAAAATGTTTTATTTTAAATGTCCCTTTGAAAAAGTTGTAATTTAGTTTGAAAAGTAAGTATACACCGCGAGAGGACAGATAATATTTTATCTTTCTCTTGTAATTGTAAATTTAGCGTTTTGAAATGTTCCATGATATCAGTTACAAACATTAGGTCTTATAAGTACTCTAAATCGTGTAATTCTGAAGAGGTTATTTTCATTTCTTTTAGATATTCAGTTTTCTGATAAAAAGTGAATATCAACAATGCTGAAGAAATTAATGTCATTTGAAAGTTCTTCGTTTTTTTATTCTTCTGGGAATTTTGCGACTTGTCAATGTAATTTACAACGTTTAACACTGTTTTCATAAAATCAGGATATTTTAAATGTTTTGTATTGAAATTTTCTCGGTAAATTATGCAGTAAATCGGTATGAGTTTTGGAATTTGAAAACTCAAAAGATTCAATCAATCATAAACAAAACAATTCAGCAAAATTCATTCAGCTACTCGTTTTAAAAATTCCTATCAATAAAACGGGAGAATTGTTTTGAATCAGTAACTCACTCAGATTGGCTAGTCAATCAGATCGAGTTATTTCATTTCTCACTGTGCGGTTCGATTTTCTCACTCGCATACCAATTCAAAATCATTTTACTCTGCAAACATTCGGCACATATACTGATATGTAAGTACTGGACAATTGATAACAAATAATATAAATGTAAATTAATGACTGAGTAAATTCAGTTTTTTTTTCAAATTCAAATTAATAAATTACTTTTACTTTTATTTAATTAAGTTATTTATAATTTTATATTAATTACATTTCTTTTTAACAATACATGTCAGCAAAAGCGATAAAATGAAAACAATAATTGCCATTCAGCCTGTTTCTATTAGTAAAAATAACTCATATATTTGACACATTTGATTTGTAATTTAAGATTATCGAATTGATATAAAAATGTGATAATAAATATAAATGTCCAATTAAAGAGGCATATCAAAAGTATAAAAGTTAATTTTTAATATCGACACCGCGGTTCGACTCTTGAAGTATTACTAGATCTATTAATTCTTCTTTAACAACGAAGTCAGGTGAAAGTAAACGTATAAAAATTGCTGATTGCTGAAGATTTATGATATCTACGATTCCTCAAGAGCTAAGCTTAAAACAATACAGTTCTACAAATCATTTTTTTATAATTCTATTCAAGAAATGTACTATTTACAGTTTCTCGGCATTCGCTTGTGTCTCGAGATAGAAATTCATAAAATATCTTTGGGTAATGCTGCATTATTTGGCTCTAAAACTTAAATTACATCTTCCAAGTTTTTTAATAAACTTCCTCTTCATGCGTTTGTTTTGAACGAGCAATATTCAAGGAAATAACCTCTGCGTGTGTACTTTAACTCTTAACCTCTCGATGTCTACGACCACAACTTGTCTCTCAACCCCAATACCATCTGCACACAGTGATAGGTGATGAGGACCTTCCAGGTTCCAGACTTACACAGCTTTAGACCAGATAGACCAGATCAGGTCTAATGGGTATGATGTGATGTTATGATGTGTGATTGATATTATTGTATTAATGTGTTAACTCCAGACATGGTATTGTGTATTCTGTATTCATGTATCATGCCCCCTAGCAGGTATGAAAGGTTACGACAACGATCCATCTTTTATTATTTTCACAATTACGAATTATTTATAAAAGTGTAGACTTGAATACCCTAACGCAAATCCTCCGTTTATGTGTGTGATTTGGTGTCAAGACATAGTGATATGAAAAAGAAAGATGCTAAGTAAATTTTTAAACTATTCTGTGCAAGTTATATCTTAAAATAATGCATCATCAACTCATATAAACCCAATAAAATTTATTTTGTAAAACATTTAACCATATTATTTATGCTTTTACGGAGTCTCTGCCGCTTTCGTCGATTCACATAATCATCACCTCGGTAGTCGGCGATCGACCACTGCGTTCCTAGAGTGCGTGACTCTTTCCATTCGTCGGCCCTCAGTTTCTGTCTCAGCTGGAGTTGTAATTGCTCTGAATAAAGACGCTTGAGTTCTCTTATTCGGCTCTCCATTCCAACGCCCCGTCTCACCACACGGGTGTACTCCTCGGGCTCGATGGATGCCTCCTTAGCTATCTTCAGGTTTGCAGACAGCCGCTCTACGTTATCGCAAAGGTTTAATACCTCTTTGCGATCTGCCGCCCTGCCTTTCTTCAATGCTTTATTCTTTTGTTGAAGCCTTGGAATAGTGTGCTTCGCCCCTTGTAATTCTATCTGTAAAAAGAAAGGTTACAATATGATTAGTTACAATAATATGTTGATTTATTATTTAACCCTACTCTACGAAAGTGGTCAGAAAGAATATCAGTCGGATTCCGAAACTGCCTTCCGGTATGAACTCTTGAGCTTTGTTGTCACTCATGGACCTCATATACCAGGGACTTCTGGCTGCTATGAAACGCAATCCGGAACCAGTCTTCAAGAATTTGTGTTTAGTTGATTTAAAAAATGACCCTACCCAAGGGTATTCGAGTGAAAATTGTAAAATATTTAAGGATTAAAAATCATTTAATAGAAAATCAAAGTGAAATTGAACATGTGAAAATTATAATATAATGAAAATCGAATACATATTTAAATCAAAATTAAAACGATAATATATTATCGAATACATAATTAAATCAATTTAAACGGATAATATAGAACCGACCGTTTCGTAAAGAAATTTAAATATTCGGGACCAGAGAGAGAGAGTAACCCACTACTCTTTCTCTCGTTCGTGAAGATTCAACAATACCAACCTTTGTTTCTTTTCTTCGGGGATTTATTCTTCTGAAAATTTTGCTCTCAAAACTTAATTTAATTTCTATTCAAAATTTTATCAGAATTTTAATCTCAAAAGTTTTTGTGGTTTTTTAGTCGTCTGATTAGAAAACTCAAGCATGAAAATTTCTAGCTTTATAATTTTTAAACCGTAGAATTACCATCACTTTTATATTTTTTGAACTCATGTTATTATTTACAATTAATTATTAACTGTTCCCTAATTATATCGCTGAATGTGAATGTCTTTAATGTCTTTAATGCATATGGCTCGCACAATAAGTTCTATTTAATCTTCTTTAGTCAAAGGTTGATAACGTGGTATTTCATTAAGGAATTGTATGCAATCAATTTTGCCATTACATATTTCATTAGTAAGACGTTTAATTTCTGCTTCTAAATCCATTTTAACCTATGTATTAGACTGTCTTTGTTTATAAAGTTTAAACTAATTTATAACAAGATTTATTAACACAACAATGCAACTTTTATCAACAACTTTAATTATATCGCTTATAACTAATTTATAACAAGATTTATTAACACAACAATGCAACTTTTATCAACAAATTTAATTATATCGCTGAATGTGAATTCCTCATGAAAAGTTTGGAAAAAAGTAAATAATGATATAAATTTAAACTGAAAAAAATAATGCATGATTAATTAATGCATTTAAAGAAATTCATTTTCCACTGTAAATATTTGTAGATCTACAGGGTATTCTAATTGGTGCATCAACCAATTCCGAATATGCATTTTCGAAATAAAAATTTTTTTAGACTACTCATTAATCAGTTCTTTCAATAACAAAATCAGTGTTTGAAATTGAGGAATATTCATAATAAAAAATTAGATTCGTATTCATAGATATTGAGAAAAAAAAACAATAAAATTCACCAAATTATTTTTTTTGCGATAATACCTTTTCCACAAAGTTCATCATCTAGGTATTGAAGCAGTAGCACAGTTAAACAAATTACAGTAACGAAATTTCAAGAATTATCAAGTTTTCATTATTTTACAAAATTCAGTTTATTTTAATTTGAATATATATTATATATATTAAATTTTGAAATGCAAATAAAATTTTTATTAGTTAACTTTTTTATTTAATTTCTTTAAATTATTTTAGAATTGTATTTAGATTATCGTAAAATATCAAATTAATTTATCTATAATACAAATAAGACATTATTTAAAATTTTTAATAAGAATTATTTTACGTGTCCGAATACTTATGAATTTGGGTAGTATATATATATATATATATGTGATGCCTCGGTTGAGGGAAAATATAATTAAAAAAAATCAATATCGATTTATTAGATCGATAATTAAGTGGTCATTAACAAAATCGGCTTCGTGGAATTTTATTATCTATTTCTCATTATTTCTCTCTATAATTCTATTTCTACTATTTCAACTGCAATTAAGAAAATTGAAATTTCCAAATCCGAATCTGTAAATCATAAATAATCCACAGAAAAAAAATCTATACTAAATCATCCCAATATTAATCTATTTAATAATTACTCACAGAAAAATCCATCGCAACAAGATTAAATTTCATCAGTCAACAGCGAAAAATTGAATCATCCACGTGAAGTTATTATTCAAACAAAAAAATCATCAAATAATAAAATCCATTTTTTTGAAATTTTTATTCAAAATTAGTTAAAATGTATCGAAGAATAAATTTACATCCGATTGCATTTTGTGGTCGAAATATTGTGATTAATTAGTAAAAATAATTACTTCAACAATACCGATGAACATATTTTGACAATTTTTAATTACCGCCTAAAAGAAATTTTTTCCAATACAATGGGAAGAAATTTTCTCGTTAAATAATAAAATATTTATTCACTCTTCGAATCCTATAAATTCCCTTTGTTTAATATAAGCAGATTAAAAAATAAACGATAACTAAGAACGAATTGACAAATAAAAAATCAATGATTTAATGCGCTATTAGATATGAGGAAATTATGAGCTCTATTCTGTTTACGGCTCCATTATTCTAATTTATAGTTGTTCGTAAATCAAATACAACAATTATCAGGTAAAATTCCTCTATATATTATAATTACAATTGTCAATCGGATATTTGGAGAAAACTATTCAATTCATTTATCAACTAAATAATTTGGATATATTCCATTTCCAATACAAAGTTACGATTCGTATATACTTTTATTTCCTATATTTCGTGAATAAAGACAGTCGAAGATCAATTATAATCTAAACAAAAAATATATTCCTCATCAAATTATATCCTAAGCATAGACGTTTATCACGAAATTTATTTAGACTATCAACATCGTTAATTATTTAGTTTTCCAGTATTTGTATATTGTTCTTGTGCAATAAACTTAGTTAATATAAAATAATTAATATATTTTTATTGATTATATAGTTCCTTGTTTGCGGTGATCACAATCAGATAACCCTTAACTATTTAACCAACCAAATTCCTTCACTCTTCATATTTTAAATAAATACCCAGTTCACAAACATTATTTCTTTTTATCTATTATTGTTAGTGGTATAGTTTTCGGTCTAAAATAACAGTTAAGACTCAGACTCTACCATTACAATATATATATATATATATATATATATATATATATATAGTATATGTATATATAGTACATATATATATGTATTTATTTATTAATTAAGATTTTAAAATTATTTTTAATACCTTAAATTTAGATTATTGTGTGAAAATTCTAATGCAAAATGAAAAGATAACAAAGACAAAATGAAATTTATTGACAAAATAAATAGTAAATAGTTGAGATTGCTTATTAATAAAAATTTATTGGCATATTCGCCCTTTACGTAAATATTTACTGAAATAAGATAAATTTATGCCAATTTTGCACTTAGAAATGTCATAAAAACTATTTGTATGAAAAATACGAAAACAATCAGGCACACATAAAGGTGTATCACAGTTTAAGTACATAACGTTTGTTTTTTGGTTGATTTTTTTACTACAGATGATTCAATCTGTTTATTTTTTGTTTACTTGATTCATTCTGAGGAATATAATAAGAAAGGTCTCGCAGTCAATCACAGTGGTAGTGGGTTAAATAATAATCTTTCACTTCTTTTCCCTGTGTAGTATCCGAATTTATCTATGATTTGTTTTACAAGTAGTAATTTGAAATTTGAGAGTTACATGTAATGCAATGTTAGTAATGATAAACCATTGAAGCGCTGAAAATCGAAATCATCAAATGAAAAAAATAACTGTTTTACGTACTGAATGTTAAAAAGACACTTAAATGTCTGTTTCATTGATTACACATTTTTATTTTTTGAATAATCAAGAATGCAAGATTGTTTTTGAAAAACGTTTACAGTTTTGCGATCAATTTTTTCACTGTCAGCAAATGTCAATTTATGGATTGTGGTCAACATAAGTCTCCGTTTTTCAGCTAGTAAGTTAAATAGAGAAAATGCTTTCACATCTGGTTTCATTTTTCCAATAAATTTCATAACCTTTTATATTTTTCTTGATTGTATCACATCAATTTTATTTCCATGAAACTTTGAACAAGGTTGAACTAGTGTACCAATTATCATAGTATAAATTACGACCGAAATTTAAAATGGATGAATCTATTACGAATAAGCCAATAACACCAAGACTATCATCTATTGCAACTACTTAGAACAATAAATAATAAACAATATTTAACAACATTAAGAGATAATTACTGTAAACTGTATTTAAAGTTAAAATATAACAAAAAATAAGTTACTTGGATCATGATTGACAATAAGAATCTTTACAAAGTTTTCGGTTTTAACAAGGATCAAGTAATATACGTAATAGGTATAAATTAGTAACTACTGAATTCGATATTAATAATTGAATTAACACGATAAGAAATTAAGTCGAAAAAAAATAATTGTAGTAATCTTTAACAATATTCGGTTTTCAGATAATTATTTGTTTCTATTTTTAAATTGATATGTGAATTATTTATTGATTTAAATCAATTTTGAATTTCTATTATAAAATTAGAATAATATAATTTTATAAAGAGGGGGGAAATCTTGTTATTGCTTTTCTTTTCTCTTTCTTTTCCATTCTCGATAGTTATCGACATAATCAATAAGGTTATTCATAATTTTAGATTAATTGAAAATTGTGTATCAACAAAATTGATACAGCTTTAAAAGCTTTGCTTATACTGACTTCGATGTGATAAATTGCGCATTATAAAATGCGCACTGTAATTTTCACCTGTTGTTCTTTATATTAACTTTTGAACGAGCGTCATGGTTGAATTTATTATTATTTTGTGATTTCTATTATTGTCATTTTATTTTTATCCACATCGCAATAAATTATCTGAGAAAGAATTAATATTAATATATTAAAAAAACTGATGAAAAACTGCTGAAATTAAGATTGGTGGATGCAGTACGATCAAAATGAATAAACTTGAATGTGAAAATAATAGAGTAAATATTGATGAGAATTCAAGGTTCATTGTACAAAAGAATTCAAAAGATCAAGAAATTAAAGATCTTAAAAACATCCAGAAAAATAAAGATATTAATTTGGAAACATTGTCTAAGTTACAAGCAAGTAATTGCAAGAATGAAATTCGAATAATTATTGATTCGAAAGAAAGTGAAGTAAAAAGTATTCATTTAAACTATGTGGAATTAGAAAATAAAGTTGGAGAAAAAGAAAAGGAAATTAAAATGCCGGAAGATGAAAATTCACAGCATCAAATTAAAATTGAAGAATTGACACAAAAATTAAAAACTTGCAGAGTAACTCTGAAAGTAAAAGAAGATAAAAATTAAAATATGAAAAATAAAAAAGTGAAATTAAAACGTGATAAAAAGTTTGTAGTGAGAGGTGGTGGTCAAAATTTTGAGAAACTTAATTGGAATTTCCATGTCGTTTGTAAAAACCTCGAAGGAAAAGAAACATAGTCAAAAGATAATTGCTTACGGTGAAAATAAAAGCGAAAAAATGGTAAAAAGTGAGATAATGAAATATTTCAAAAACCAGGTAGATTTTGTCATTTGGTTTACGGCAATCATCACAAAACCATATGAACGTGATGATCTCAGATAGATGAAAATAAAAACATCTTATCTGAAAACGGATTAATGATCCTGTCTAAAGAGGTAATGTCAGACGATATATCGAAAGAAGAAGAAAATTCTATTGAGAATTTTCAAAAAGAAATAATGTGTAATAATGTATGCGAGGTGGTTGGGAATCAAATTAAAAGGAGAAAAAATCCTCAATTTTCGGAAAAGTTTTTGACTTCAAATTTTCAGTGTGAGCCGCAGTTGAATCGTTTCAAAATGAAAATTAAAGTCATTAAGCAAAAAGAAGAAACGATTAGTTTAAAGAGTAATATGATGATTTGTCCAAAAGACCCAGGCAGCTTGATAGGAAAAGAACATTCAAAGAATTTAATTGAAAGAGGATATCACTTAAAGGAGTTCGAAATCAATTGGATAAACCAATGGGTGGATATTGTAAAACTTGTCACTCCATCAAATGACTTCGAGCACTCAAAGTCAATTGTAAGTGGCTTAAAAAATTGGAAAACGAGCAAGAAAGGTGATTCAGTGTTTCGAAGGATTGAAAATTGGAAGAGAAGAAAGAAAAAGGATAGAGTTATACAAACAACTGACAGCTGGAAAAAATGAAAGAAAAAGCAGGATAATTCCACAAAAAGAAGGCAAAGAAAATCATATATACTTGTGAATAAAAAATTGTAAATAATGATTATAAGCTGTTTGTTAAAAATGAAGTTAAATTTAGTAATTCTTTGGAAAGTTGAAGTTGGGTTGATTCAAGAAAAAGGGAATTGTTCGCGGTGTAATTGTTAAAATTGTAAAAGTTGTTTGTTTATTGAAATTGAAGCTGATGATTCTTTATAAGTTGAAGCCTGGTTGGTTCAAGGAGGGGGGAATTGGTCGCGTTGCGATTTCAATAAACTCTTTTTTGAGAGTAATTTTAAAATAGTAATTAAAATAAAATAATTAATTAAAGTAAATTAAAATTAAATAAAAGTTAAATTAATTAAAAAAAATAAAAATTAATTAAATTAAATTAAATATATAAGTATATACATGTATATAAAATACGTGAATATGAGATCATCACGTTCATATGGTTTTGTGATGATTGCCGTAAACCAAATGACAAATAAATCGTTTTTATTTACGTTTAAATCTTTCACGGCGTGATCTTAAATTATTGTTTATTGACTTAACAAATAATTTAACAAAAAATTGACTTAACAAAAGGAAAAAATACATTGCAGACACACTACATACCAAATAATTCATCTTAATTTAATAAACAATAACAATTGATGACAGAAAGTAGTAGTAACTAAACAATTTAGAATAATTAGATACCATAGTCGTGTCTATTCGATGGATTATAATGTTCGAAAGATAATCTTTATTTCCATAAAACTAAGATTTCCTCAATGCATACATTCTGTCCAGGATATATAAATGAAGAAAATTTTTTTCTGAATTGGGAAATTGATATTTTTTCACTAGTTTGTCATCTAATTGCATTTGATTTTTTGAGAAGTTGAGGTACGTCACAATATCCTTAAATTTATTTCGCAAAAAGATTTGACTAAAAATGAAGTTGAAGAAATCTAATTTGCAATGAACTGGTATCATTTCTTTACTAAACCCATCAGCGTAACAGTTGCAAGGAATGAGAAAAGTTCTATAATTGCTAAATTTGTGCATTTCATCATTTTGAATTATTGTTTTGCATGTAATAAATGTTTGTTTGCTTAGTGATAATTTCCGTAAAGAATTTATGTCAAAGAATTGTTCAAATAAATCTTTTGGTTTTATGAATTCAACGTTGGGTAAAAAAAATTATATTTCTCCATCAAAATTATGAATCTTTGGCTTGAATAAATTTGTTGGTGTCCATGAATAATTGTCATTCGGAATAATAAATGGCTAATCGTACTCGTTAGCGGATGATAGATCTGTGTCTTCATCAATTTAGTTTGTAATTTACGTTAAAAAAATTAAATAATAATAATAATAACTTAATAATACCATAAATTATAAATTCAATAATTCAAAATTATTAATCAAAAATCAAATCTGGATAAAAAATCAAAAATTATTGAGATATTAAAAAAAACTTTACAAATTTATATCGCATTACTTTTTGCCTATTGATATTAATTTGAATAAAGATTTAATTTATTTTGTAAAAAAAATTTATTACTAAAAAACATCGATTGTTTTAATCGATCAATGTATTTTAATTCGGCACAAAATGTGTTTTTTTGAATTGATGTCAGTCACCATTATTATTTGAAATTGGATCGAAATTTGTGAATAAATTCAAATTTTTCTTAATTATTGTTTATCTTTTCATTTTCTGTTTTCGATTTGTTCCCGTGACTTTGCCACAAGTCACTTGACTGAAAATTTGCGATCAGCCACAATATCGGGCATTGATAACAGCTCAATCGTGCCTGAAATATGGACGATGAAACGAGAAATGACGATACGAAACCCTTGAAATTAAACTCACCGACAACGGCAACCGATATCTCGTTGAATTTGACGAGTCTGTTGAAAAATCTGTCACAGAATTCCGCCTCGATTTCCGATTCGTCTGTCACATCGATTTCCGAACTTAATCTCGATTTGAAAAATTTCGAAACGTCAAACGTTTTTCGTCATAAAACGACGGTCGACGAATTCCCTGTTATCGAATCGGAGATCAATAAATTGTTAGAAAATGTGAAATTGATTTCGAAATTAACGAATCGAGATTGGCGACCGACAATATCGACGTTTTGAATTCGGTGCAAATGCAGGGCATATCNGCAATTAAATCATTATTGGATAGTCGGAACGGTCAGATTTATTTGCTGATCAGGAGTTGTTCGGTACCGTCGATGGAGTCCAGGAATGGTTTTGCGAATCTTCCCTATACGAATGATTGTTCGCAACAAATCCAGTTTGCAACATCGGAACTTTGGGTTGAAATGACTCCCTCAGACAGCTGTATCACAATCACAAATCTGAACGGTTCTAGTCTTGTGTTGGTCGCTCATCAATTGCAGATTTCGGGTCTTTCAACTGCTGAATTGGTTCCAAGGGCTATTGGGTTCGCCACAGTATGATGAGTGTTCCATTGATTCAAATAACGAGCGGGAGGTTGCGTTGTTGGATGATGACGATAATTCGATGTCTGGTTCGCAGTTCCCTCATTCTACTAAATCGGTTAAGCAGGAAGAATGTAAGATGCAAATTTTAAATGTGACACCCCGACCGGATGCTCGCTCCCCGTCGCCGGCGTGCCGCAGCCACAAAATCGCTGCGCCCGCTCTTGCACCATCAATTAGGTTTTAGAAAAACATCTATTTACATTGACATTGCACCTTATTCGAATATTCAAAATTTTTAAAAATTGTGTCAACAATCAGTTTAATGCAACACCATTCATTTTTTGTCACTTTATTTATATTTGCAGTGTTGTCCGATTTTGAATTTTTCGAATCAGCTCGTCTAGATGAGCATTCTTCTAATTACATATCAGAATGCTCTTCCTAACAAGAATAATCTAAAAATCAAAAAACGCGTTATGTACTCATTAGACAACCCTGTAAATCTAATCCCCACCCTATTAGACGAGCCATGGCTCGTCTAGGCAAAAAAAATTCCCCTCACACCCCACTTTTATTTTGAATCGAATGCCAAGCAGTGGTGTGGTAATGGTGTGTTATTGATTGGTGGGGATTATTTAGTGGGGAGTGGGGAGTATTTCTGTTTATATAATAAGAAAGGACAAGGAGATATATGAACTCCCCACTCCCCACTCCCCAGTATATATTCTTGCCGCGATCGATATATCGATTTATTAATAAAATAATAAAATTTAACTAACAAAAACGTTTATTAATAAAAAACAAATTACAAACGAGGTGCTGCTGTAGTAACATTTTCATTTAATTCACATTTTTCATGTTCAAACATTGAAGATGAATAATAAGGGTCACTTATTAACTTTTGATTATCCACAATAGTAGGGAATACTTTAGGCTCCTCTGTCATATTGTCATTACCATTAACAAAATGAAATACTGGTATAGCATATGGTTGCTTAGGTACTCGCCAACGTCCACTGTTTTGTTCACGTGTATAGGCTTTAGGGAAATACGGTGCGTTACCTTCTGGATTACGACCATAGAAATCAAACGTGTATTCAACTTCCCAATTAAATTGAACAGTTAAATTCATTTTGTAACCTTGTGGACCTACCATTGTATTTAATTTATAAAAGAACATTGGCATAGGTTTATGTTCCGATACATCTGGTGCTAAAGCTACCGATTTATAATATTCATAATCAGCTTTATCTTGTGTGTCAATAACACTATCTATTAATCTAGTTGATTTATTCCTAACTTTATCTATCGCTATAGTATGTATTCGTACTTTACCTTCGGTCCAATTATGGAATTGCATAGCACCAGGCATCCGTACATAGCGTTTAAATTTCGTTAATGTGCGTCTACCTAATGCAATACTAAAACCGTCACGAAAAGGTGCATATTTCTTACAATTAAAATAATCAAATCTAGTATAAAAGGGTGATTTGGTCTCATTTGCAATTTTCGGAGCACATTGACTATCAAATTCTACTATATGTCTAGGTAATTTATGATTATCACATTGATATTCATAAACTACTTCTTCACCTGCATTGCAATTAGTAATTCTTACTAGAGAGGACGTTTCAAAGGGATGAATCCATCCTTTACGTGTTAATTTAATGTGACCTGGATAAAATAATGCACTATTTTGATCATATCCATTATGTAAAGATCTTTCTTCACAAAATATGTCAGAAAAAGCTTTAGTTTTTAATGGTGCTTCACCACATGGTCCAAATAAATGTAAATTATCTATATATGTTAAAAATTCAACTTGTGCTTGCAATCCTGTGAATTGTGTTGGTCCACCTTCACCTGTAGCTTGTATATTAAAAATTCTATATCTCATACTTTTAGGCTTAAACCATTGATACGTACTAATAACCATAGTGGACATTGGCTTTCCTCCAGCAATGCAATATGGCCACCAATATTCCAAAGGTTCATTATACCACTCATCAGTATCAGTTGATTTAATACACTTGGCACCACAGCAAGTGAAAGTCATGGTAGTAGAATCAGCAGGCGAAGACATTTGATCATGACCCTGACTAGCTTCCAAAGCATTTGATCCGCCACCCGCAGAAGCGGCACCCGGAGTCGGTTGAGGAGGTACTGCAGTAGTAGTCATAATTATTAAATGTACTTTTAAAAATAAAATCAATACATAATAGATCATTAAAACTATATTTGTCGTCATGGAGATTTAATACAATATCGTGATATACTTTTAAATGATGATCTATATGATGTTCACTATCGGGATATATTTCAAGATTCCATCGTCTATACCATTGAAATTTATCCCATTCACTTAATTTACGTTCATTATTATTTCTATAGTTTAACCATTCATTATGATTTCTAGCTAAAGGTAAAACTTGAATACCTCCTAATAATTCATATAAATCCTCTTTTTGATAAATATCATATTTTTGTTTTTGTGACTCCTTTAACATAAATTTAAAACCCTTTCGAACTTGATCTTGAAAATTACGAATTTGATGAAAGGAATATCTTTTTTTAGTTATATTTCTTTTAACACAACTAGATGGATTTTCCTCATATCCCTCATTTGGATCATGATCCTCTGGTTCTTCTGGTATCTCATATAATGGATGGTATGGTACAAGACCAGGAACACGCCAATCATAAGTAACTATAGGTTCATATTTATGTTTATATTGTAATAACTTTGAAAAAATATGTGTATCATCATATATTTTATAACTTAATTCTGTTTGTTCTTTAACACTTAATTCATCATGTCATCTATTAATTTTTTATATCCGTCTGATTTAGCTTGTCGTCTTTGAAAGTAATTTTCATGATATCTATATAATTTACATTGACCATCCATTACAGAAGGTTTAAATTCTGTTTCATATAGTAAATTACCTAACTCATAAGCAGAATCATTTAACCATTGTCCACTTGTTCCTTTTCCCAATTTACTACCTATTTTTCCAGGAAATTTTTTAATTAAATTTTTAACATATGTCTTATTCAATCTGTTTCGTAAACCAATATAACTTTGTCTAATACTTTTCATATTATAAGCATTATATTTATTACCAATTCCTACAGTTGAGAATCTAGTTGATGTTGAAGGCATTATATTCATCATTCCTGGTTGATTATAATTTATTGCATTGGGTTTTTTAAAATACTCAAAATTGTTTTTTCTGCTATTCATTGCACTTTTCATGAATAATTTACGGGCATTTTTAACAGTAAATACTTGTTCTTCAGCTTTACCTAATAAAGACATTGTTGAATTATGTTCTGATAAATTTTTATATAAATTAAAAGGACGTGGTAATAATTTATCAATTGCTTTGGGAAAGATAGATTGATTTAAAACTGGAAAATTACCTTCAAAGAATTCCCTAGTTATTTTCTTATAATCTTTAATAAAATTCTGTAGCATATTCAAATCTTCAACATATTTATCAGATAATATTTTCTTATATCGAATTTTATCAATATTTGTCTTAACTTTAAAAACAACTTTTATAATTCTTTTTTCAACTCTTTCTAATTTAGATAATTCACTATCAGGAATTTTATCAATCTGTTTTAATAATTTTTTATCAGCCTCATGTCGAATTTTAATATTACGACTTTCATATGCCACATCATGTTCCCGACAAAACTCATCAATAACATTAAGCGGCTCATAACCGGGTTTTGGTTGCTTAGTAATTGGATCTAAGCGAACTTTTGTTTTGGTTCCTGGTCCACAATAATTATACCCATATAAATGCATTTCTCCAGCCATCAATTTTGAAAAATTACGCTTTCTCTGGGAAGTTGAATTCAACTTTGGCAATTCCATTTTATAACATTTATTAAATATTATCCTGCATCGTAATATAATTTATTGATTCAAATTATTGAATTAATAATTTATATTATTTTCATAATTAATTTATTTAAAACTATGAATGATAATTCGTCATCCACTATGCAACAATCAAATGATGAAATTATGCCTACAATTTCCAATTCTACAGTTATGAAATCAAATATGCCTACGACAAATATTAGTAATTACGATGCAAAACGTTTATATGAGAGTCGCAGAAGATATCGCAACTTCAGATTTAGCATTCCATTATCAGATTTTGAGGCACGTAAAGAAACATTAATGAGTGCCTGGGAGAAGCATACATTATTTATGCTTGGCCAACAAGAATTATCGCACAGTGGCCACTCCCACCTCGAAATATTTTGCACAATTAATAACTGTAAGATTATTATTGGTAAAATAGATTCATTTTAACCGGTTTTAGCAATGACATACGGTTCGGCACGGAAACAACTAGAAGTGCTTTTCGTTACAGGAGTCCCAGAGGACGAAATAAAAGCGGCAATTGATTATGTTAGTAAAGATACTGGGGTTGAGGGGGGTATCAAAATATATTTAGGGCAACGAAAGTATGTGTCCATAGAAAGTGTCTGGCCGTCTGTTTTGAAGGCAGAGACTTCTAAGGAAGCGATGTCCATCATAAAAAATTCGAAACCAGAATTGTTTTTTCTTAAGAGAAAACAATTAGCTGAAAGTTTCGAAATTGAATTCGGTCACAAAACCGAACCCGTCCATAAAATATTTAAAGAGAATCCAATAAATGTATGGGACGATAAGACCAATATATTTATTGGACCTACAGGAATTGGCAAAACTAATTTTGCCCTCCATCATTTCCAAAAAGCTGTTCATGTTACAAATATGCAGAATTTTGGACGCATCAGCGATGATAGTAATATAACCGATGACATAGTCATTGATGACATCGAGTTATCCAGGCTATCTGCGCATAAACTCCTACAACTCGTAGACAAAGAATACGAGCATGGAGTTGATGTTAAATATGGATATGGGTATATCCCAGCCATGTTACCTCGCATTATTTGTTTAAATAGCATGGAGTACTTCTGGCCAAAGGAGTAGAAAAATGATTATTCAGTTTTTTTGGATTGTTTAAATCATTCAAATAAATGTTTATGGTTGCCATAATGTCTTAAAATGGATTATCAATAAATATTATGAAATCATTTTTGCAATTCAAAAATTTGTTTAATTCGTTTGTTGGATAGTTATTCTCCGTTTTACCAATTTCATCTGCATGTCAGTTCCGAACGTTATTTATAACGTTAATGTGAAATCGAATTCGAATTATCAACCGATTATACAAAATATTCAAACGATCAATAAAGAAATTGTCACTGTGAGTCCGATGTTGAAAATCGAAGCGTCAAGCGGTAGTAAAAATAAATCCGTCAGAAATAATGATCAGACTCAAGAGTCACAAATTCTCTCATCGAATCTCAAGCCCGAAGCGACGTCGATTAAGTAATCACGAGGTCATATCGATCGTTGTGGCGGACTGTCGGAAGAAGAAACCATCATGAAACCCTCATCGGAACCTGATCAGCCAACGACAATGACAAAAATATCGGACGACAAACGTTGGGGCTCACCTGACGTCCGTGAGATTGATAATTTAAGCCCCCCACGTCTCGCAGTCCACTCCCCAGCGCCAAGACGCCTTGCTTCGCTTTCCATTAATTCATCGTCAGAACAAGCAATAATTAATTGTAAATATTGATAACAGAAAAAACGCAGCGGTAATAATAATAGCTCAGTTATTTATTGAGTTACACAGAAATAAATGATAATTGATCAAATCAATCAACCAAAGTCACAATAATAATTAAAGGGTTTCAATGCATATTTTATTGACCTTTTCTCATTTTGTAGTTGCGCTTTTTGAATTTTGAAAATTTTCAATTGTTTTATCACAGATATCCTTCATGATAAATTTAATAAGAGATAAGGGGTGTTCGTCTTTTATGTTTTCAGAGCAAATTACATAATAAATTCTCAAAAAAGGGAAATTGAAATTCTGAATTTTTTTCTCAGAAATAAAACGATATCCAAGTATACTTAACAAATACAAAGTGATTTGTGCAACAAAATAACATAACAACACGCTATACCCATATATATATGTATATATATATATGTATAAATATATGTATATATATGTATATAAATAATGATAATACCGTATAATAATAGTAAGAATTGAATCCCGAACATCATTTCAAGTTTGAATAACCGATGTCTTAAATAATTTCCGCGTTATCTGCAATATTTCTGATCTTGTCATCAGGTCATCATTTACAATTAGTAAATTCTGGTCTATGACTATCATTCTGTCTTGGCTATCATTGATTGTATTGATTCACATCTCTTGTTATCTTATATGAAGTAGTAAACATAATGAATTCTTAAAAAAGAGAAATTGAAAGTCTTTGTTTCCAGAAATAACGATTCAAAAATTTATTTTGACAATAAACTGCAATTGCTACAGAAAACAAGACTTTATATATATTAAGGTGTTTCATAAAATAACTTTTTTCAATATCAAGGAATTCGTTCTCAGCATAAAAAAACTCATACTAAATGTTAAAAAAAGTTCAAAAATGTTTACCCTTTTAGGGTTAAGGAAATTGAAATAAATTATTACATAATACTTTATGATAAAATAAAATAAAAAAAAGCCAACGTATATATATATATATATATATATATATATAAATATATATATATAATTAGACACCTTATACGTATTTTAGGTGTCTAAATTTTTATTTTTATGCATAATTAAACTATATTTTTTATTTAATTTGGAATCGAAATTACGCGTACGTATTCAAAGAATCCATCAAAAAGAAATTATGAATTCGTTTGTATTTCGCAAATCATAATTCGAAATAAATTCCAAAAATTCAGAGAATAGTTAGCGCATTCCAGTGTCTATTTAGTAATCTTCTACTGTATTGAGATTATGGTAGCCGTTCATTTCGGCTTTCTGTATCTTTGTATTTGATATCATTAACCGTGCTCTGATATAAATTCTTTAGGTAGTTTCATAAGTTTGAAAGTGATTTTTCTATACTATTAAGTTTAAAAATTATACAATAAGTCAAAACGCTTTGATCTGACATTTTGTATTTCACTTTTGTGAAAATACTTTCTCCAATACTTTTATTCATTTAAAAAAACATAAAGCTGCTGAGAGCAAAAATTGATTGACATTAAAAAAAATCAAATAAAATTAATAGTTAATAAATAATAATAACTCTGATTGGTTGGTCAATAAATCGGGAGTTTGTAGTTTTTTTAAAATAATGCGTGTATGTATATGTGAATGTTATTGGTTGAATTTGTTTTTTTATGCTAAATAATTATTTTTTTGTGTCCGTAACTTTTTTACAATAAAGAATTCGTTCAAATAAAATATAAAATAATAATTTACTGAAAATATAATTTAAGTATTCATTTTTTAAAATGAACAAAGATGTCTGTCATTTTCTCGATAATTATGGAGTTCATTGTGTGTGTCTTTTTTGTGTTTCGGTTCCTTTGTTTCGCAGAAATAATGAAAAACTGATTGGATAGCCAATCAGAACGAGTATTTGCTGACAGTAAAAATTTTATAATTATGACTTCAATTTTTTTGAAAAGATTTTCGTTGAGTTGTAATTGTTGTAATAATTTGAATTGTAACAAGGAGAATTTTTTAATGAGCTGAATTTTATTGAAGTGTTCCCGCCTCTGTATATAAATGGCGGAAAGGAGATACGTGTATTTTAACATTTGACATTTAACGTTGGCATGCTACTTTGGACTTGATCTTTATAGAGGTGGCCATTTTCTCTGTCGATCGGGATTGATGGTGCTTGGCGACCCGCTGATACGAGTGAGGCGATTTCTGCGTTTATGCAATTACCGAAAAAATCATCTGTTGATTTCGGTCGATAAGAAGGATTTGATGGTTTTGCTCTACTGCATTTTTCGTCAGATTTGTGACATAATCGGTTCGCCTCTAAAACGATTCAGATGACGATCAGGGATAGTGTTCGTTTGTCGTCATTGTGTAACGTACCGGTGTTCGTTCTTCTGTGGTTTCAGTAGGTATAAGACCATGAATTCGCGGGAGTTCGTCCGTAGATAGTTTCAAATCGATTGTAAAACCAAATTTTCGACTGATCATGGGTTCAGTGTCTTCGTTCGTTGCCGATCCCACTTCTGACTGCATTTTATAAAGTGACTTAACTAAATTCCGGAGTTTAATTTCATTAAAAATAACCATAAATGAACGTTTGAATAAAAATTTATTTAAATTAAATTTTTCACAAAAAGTACTTCGAATAAACAAGCTGTTTTTTATTCACAAATTATAATTATTTTTTGTAGTGTGTTGTGAAGTGTTTTGTTTTATAAATATGAATATTGGATTTTAATATATAGATATATTTATTAATATTAATATTTATTTATTTTGGTCACTACAGATATAATGAAATTTTATTTATTGTCAATTTTATTTTGACCAATCTTGTGAATAAATATATTTTATTTTTTTAAAGTTTGATTCGAAGGCGAATCAGATTTCACATATTTGTTATGCTAAGAACATTGAGACAAAATTCATTTGAATTTTTATTATTATCACATTTAGAGTCATCACAACTCTCTGAAGATCGTTCACCGTTTGACATTACTCTAATTGGTTTTTTAATATTTTTTTCTGGATCAACAAATTTATATTGTCATAACAAAATTATAGATAACAAAATTGCTCATTATAGTCAGCTAATTATAATCTATCCTCGGATTGTTTTTCTTCGATAAATGCTCTAGTCGTGTTTGGGCGCGGCTCTCCCTTTATACTCTTGATCATACACTCGTTTAGATCTATCGACATCATCAGTCGGTTGATTGTATAATTGAGGGCCTTATGCGATTCCTCATCGATGTTTACATTATTGAGGTAATATAATCCAAATTGAGACATTTTTGTCCTTATTACCATGTCCAATTTTAATATCTCAATAATTAGGACGCGTATATTTAAATATTGCTAAGCATTCTATATGTTTACGCAAGTTTTTTGTCGCAGGGTATTTGAGAAAATTTAACACAAATTTCTGTTTTGCAGTATCAAATTATTATAGTCTTTTTTTATAATAGTCTTTGATATTATAGTCTAGGGTGCACCCCGTACCCCGCCCGTGCCCGCAACATTTTGTCCGTCCGTGCCTGTAATTTGAGGCCCGTGCTCGTACGGGCACGGACCATACTAAATATCTGATTAAGTGTTAATTTTAAGCCTAATAAAATTAATATTTGATTTTTATCAATTATTGTGTTTTTTACCATTTATTTTTAACTAAACGTTTTAAAATGTAGTTAATAATAACTAGGACGGGCAAAAGTCAATAAATTAAAAATGGTATCATGGAGTAGAAATAGTGTGAAAAGCCCAAAAGCACTCATAAATATATACAAGGATGCGCCTGTCCAAAGTTAATCGCTCTAAAATGTCAAAAAAATTTGTTAGGTCTAAAAACTTAAAAATATGAAAAAATAAGTGAAAATTAGAAACATTAGGTCAAAATATGAAAAGAAATTATCAAAAAAGCCAATAAAAAATAATAATTTTAAAATTTTTAAAAATTTAGAAAAACAATATTTATTTACAATATTCAATATATATATATATATATATATATATATATATATATATTTTGCATCTCACTTTGAATTTTAATTTAGTACTACTACATTTATATATAATTACCTTATTTATTATTATTTTATTTATTATTATGTATTTATATTATGTATTATTATTATGTATTTATATTATGTATTATTATTATTATTATGTATTATTTAATTATTATTATTATTATGATTTGTATAACCACCATGGGTAGTTATGTAGTTATAAAATTTAAATTAAAAATTATTAAATTGATTATTAATTTTAAATTCTAAAAAATTATGATTATTATTATTAGACTTACCTTTGTCTGGTGAATAGAATACGTATTTGTAAAGCAATTTATTTTTGGTGAATTAGAAAATTTTATTGCCGTCGTTATCAACTATTTTATTCTAAATATATTTCCAAGTCGTATTTGGAGTAAAAGAAGAAAGAAATGTATCAAATTCCGTCCGATCTAAACGGTATTGTACCTATATTAACTGACAGAAAAGTTTATTTTCAAAGACAATTTATCATCATTATTGTGTGGAATTTCTCGTTCCATTATTTGAGAGAAGATCATTTTGGACGTTTACAATTGGTATCAACATATTATTTATTTTATTTCTTTTACTTATAAATAGCTGACCTTTTTATCCCTAGTATTTCTGTTACTGTATCTTCTTTTTTTCTGGTTTTGTTAATAATTGTAATAAATCTAGTATAATTAAAAGTAACATTTTATTAATTATTATTCCATAAAAAAAAGATAAACACTGGTTGAATGCGGGTTATTAACAGACTATCCAAGTGCTTGTTTTTTTAATATATATATATATATA
>MQRK01224483.1:30031-42861 GCA_001938485.1 Girardia tigrina | reverse complement strand
TAGTTTCTAAAAAAAATAAATTTGTTTAAATATTAGATTTAAACATTTTTTTGTGGTATAATAAAAGTTTTAATGTCTGATATTAATAATTCTGACGAGTTTCCAAGAACCTCTAATAACAGTTATTTTAATAATATTTTATATCGAACTTATTCTGATAACCATAATTCGAATTATTTTTTTATTTATTTTTAATATAATTTTATATTTGATTAATTTTAATTTTTATATTCAATTGTAAAATAGCTTTAAATAAAGGGTTGGCCAATAGTAACTATACAATTTATTTAACCTATAGTTTCTTTTCCTTTTATTAAATTTAACAAACAATAAAACCAAAAATAAACTTTAAAAGTTATATTTTATTAATTTATCTTTTAAAGATTACATTACTTAGGTGTTTTCCATTTTCCATTTTCCGATATACAAATTCTACATCTTTTTATGGCAGTTTCCAATACCCTGTTTAAAACTGATGGCTTAATCGATCTTATTTCCTCGGTTATAATTTTCTTTAGATCTGATATTGAACTTGGGTTTCTTTTGTATACACAATCTTTTAGATAACCACATAAGAAGAAATTAGGTGCGTTAAGATCTTCAGATCTTGGAGGCCACTCAATGTTACCACGTCTTGAAATAATTCTGTCACAAAATTATCTTTTAGCAAATTCATAGTCTCATTTGCAGTGTGACATGTGGCCCCGTCCTGTTGGAACCACATATCCGGTTTATTTTTGATGAATGGTAAAATAATCTCTCTGATCATTTGAAGATATCTTATTCCATTCACATTGATTTGGTGACCATCAGTATCTTCTAAAAAATAAGGCCCAATTATTGCTCCAGAAGTAATACCGCACCACACTGTGCATTTTTGGGGATTTGAAGTTCGTTCAATAACCTCCATGGGATTTTCTGAACCCCAGAACCTCCAATTTTGCTTATTTATATACCCGTCCATCCAAAAGTGAGCCTCATCAGTCATTATCATTTTGTCAATGAAATCTGTAATTTCGACCAACATTTGCAGAATTCTGACAGAATAATAAACTCGTTTCTGAAAATCATTCGGTTGAAGTTTTTGTCAGATCTGAATTTTGTAGGCTTTCATTTTCAGATCAATTTTTAAAATTCGCCTAAGAGATGTCCTCAAAATATTCAGATGACTCGAACGTTTTCTTGTCGATAATCTTGGTTTGAATTGAACATTTTCTTTTATGCTTTGGATATTTTCTTCGGATCTCACAATCTTAGGATGCCCAAATCTTGGCAAATCTACCACACATCCAGAAGTCAAAAATTTATTTAAAATATTTAAAATTGTTCTTCTCTCTGGAACATTTTTAGTTTTATAACGCTTTTGAAATTCGCGCTGAACAGAAATAATTGAATTATTGAATTTTATTGAAGATTCGATCATAAATATTCTTTGCTCCGTTGTGTATCTTGGCATGATAAAAATTCAAGGCCCGTGGAATAAAATAATTTAAAAATTTTAAACAAAAGTCAACCTGAAAAAAAATTTAAACAGAATAAAATGTGGAGTTACTTTTGGCCCACCCTTTATAATTTATCTTGTATACGATCATTATTTATGTGATTAAATCTGAATTTTAAATATTGATATCGTCCTGAAATGTAAAAAAAATAATATAAAATATAAAATATAAATAAATATAAATTAATAAAGCATTGCATACATATTTAACAGTTTAAATTTTAAAAAGTCTAACAAATTATGAGTTTACCAAAAAATCCACACAATCCGAAAATCGAAAAACAACCTTAGAACTTTAAATGACCACATTAGCTTTTAAACATTTTGACGAGTGATAAAGCCTCAAAGTTTTCCTTATTAAACTAATGTGCAAAAAAGGATTTAATCTCCATAAACATTTTTAGAATTATTTCTGCTATTGTTTCTTTGGAGAAAAAAAGTAAAAAATATTTGGTAGTTTAATATTATTTTCATTTTTTTTTATCTTCACAGTGATACTCTGTTTTTCCTTCCAACGAGCGTCTTTCGAAACTGAAAGTGAGATAAACCATAAAATTTTGTTAAAGATATAAATGTATTTCTGTTGCAATTGAAGGCATTTTAATTAGTACTTTCTTTTTTATCATTTTTTTTATTTTAGCTTTGTTTTTTAATAAAATGTGTTTAGAAAAAGCGTTTTAACACTAAATTTACGATGGATGATTATATACCTATTTTTACTGAAGTAAGCCAATTTGAGTAATACTACAAGTGATCTCATGGCCACAGAAATATGTAAACCACTTTCAAATTTGCGAAATGAGGGAATTTGAAGATTGGAGTAACCTAAAAACCATCATAAGTATTTAAAAAAATAATACTTCAGTTTTATATTGCAATATAATTTTAAATGAGTCAAATAGGCTCAGTTCGGAAATCTAGTGTTACAGTATAGCTATAGGTGTTCCGTTTATATAGTGACATTCTTTTTATTTTTTTGTGTAACTACACAATTTTTTGTACTATTTTTGTGCTCACGTAACTAATTTAACGTTATAATTGAAATTTGTAAATTTATAACATTATGGAACTGTAAAATAAAAATTTTTAATGTGTAAATTTGAAAAATTGTGAGATCGTTAAATTTAAATTTAAAAGAATTCATATTCATATTCTATATTCATTTATAAAGGTTCGTGAATAGAAAATTATGGTCCTCGGAAACTTGTTTAAAAAATCAGAAATTTGTATTGAAATAAAATTTTAAAATCCTTTCTAATCTTCATCCTGAGTTTGATTCCAATACGGTTTGTCAAATATGTCCAAACATAATTAATGATAATGCTTGAAACAACATTCATCATATAAACAAAGTTAAACGAATTTTCCTATTCAAAATGAACAAAAAACTATTTTTTGGATTTTCTGTTCCAATACTTTTATTAATTTTAGAGTCAAAAGTTATTTAAAATTTTAGTTATGCTCGTTTAAGAACCTTCAACAATATCGGTTTTATTGGAGCAGTAAGTCCGCTTGTTTTGAATTTAATCTCTTCCTGAAAATAAATTCATTTATATAAAATAAATATCTTTTTATGATACCAATGTTTCTGGACAAGTCACCAATTCGAACTTCTGTAGAAGACTGACAATGGCCCATTTGGTTTCGAGTAAAGCGAATCTCATCCCAACACAATTCCTCGGACCCATTCCAAATGGCATAAACGAATATGGACTGTTGAGTTTTTTATTTTCCGGACTGAATCTGGAATTTAAATGAAAATAATATTTAAATTATACCAAAACAATAATTTCGAATCAGTATTTTAAATCATCACGTAATTTCCTCGTCCTGTTCTCAGAATTTCATACTTCTTTTCATTTAAAACGTATTTCAGTTCGTCCATTACCTACATGAACACAAAACATTCTGTTCGTTTTAAAAGCTTTTTTCACAAATAAATTGAGGAAAAAACTCTATCATTTTAAGGTTTTAATGATATGTTTTACAATCTTGGAATTCAGCGACCCCTTCTATTCTTTGACTAATTTGATTAATTTGAAGCTGGTTGACGAAAATATTTATAAAAAAATAATCTTATGTGTAACAATAAACATATTTTCTTTATTTCCCATAAATACACGTAGAGATAAGATAGTTCTTCCTATCAACTTCTCTAAGAAGTAGAATGAATAAATATAGAATTAACAATTCAGTAATACGGAATATCCTCTAAGACCTTCAAATGATATTTTAGATGACTTAGCAGATGAAATTTTAGATGAACTTTTTATAAGTTGAAACAAATTATTATAAACAAATTATAATAAATTTTTCTTTTGTACAAAAAAGTTTATCTATTTACATATAGAGGCGACATTTTCAGACTTACATGAATGGATGTGTATGATAATGTTTCTTAAAATTCTTCTTTTTGATCTTAGCCATTGGGCCATGGGTGCACTCAGTTACGCACAAGCCTTATGACTGGTTTTTAGCGTATTTTTGAGTGTGTCAGGAGAAATGTAACCTGGTGGCGCCTATTTCTTCTCCAGATATGAATGGCCGTTGACTCTGAGGAGCTCTTCCGCCGTTTGCCAGGTTATTTTTTCATCTTGTTAGGTGTCCACACACCATCTTCAACCAAGTTGCTCTGTATTAGGAAGCCGGTTTAGTCGCCAAACATCCGACCATGGGGCAGGTAATGCAGGTTTACATGGTACCAGGTGCAGATATGCTTAGCTGACCCGACTTGAATGGTCAATAGCTCTGCGAATTCCATTTCAGTCCGACATATATGTACTAACGCGACCGTTTGTGCTTAATTTCGGAGATTGAACGATATATGTAGCCAAATGTCAAATGTTGCCATCTCTCTTTACTCACAATTACGCTTATTTCTCGATTTACGCAGTACTTACCTTAGGAGGTTTCTGTTTAACCAGGTTTTTATTTTTAAGCGAAATAATTCTAATTTTGTATCAACTATGTGTTTATTTTTGCGCGGTATTGATTTACACAGATTTCGTTTATGCGTTACTTATTATAAGCAGTTTCTCTCAAGACAAAGAATTTGTAATTGTATAGAAATATTAAAATTGTTAACTTCCAAGCTAACACCAATTCTTTGATAAAGTCTTTAGATCAAGGTATAATAGCAACTTTCAAAACTTATTATATGAAACGAACGTTTGAGTACATATAGAACAAAGCAGATGAAAATAATGAAATAACTGTTATCGAAATTGTGAAAGAATTTAAAAGTCTCAATTGTGTGAAACATGATACTTTCACGATTAAAAATTTTCAAAAATTTTAAATCAGGTCATCCATACTAAATTCTTCTTTAAAGAAACTAAGATCAGTGATTGCAAACAATAATATAATTCCGACAATGTTTGCAAAATCCGCCGGTATGAGAAATTTGTCACTAGAATTTGGTGGAGATGATTTTACTTATTTTACTGTTGGCAATGGTAGAGGATTACTTGAAGAATAAGGAATTGATTTAGTACATGAACCGATACTTGATCCAATAACCAATTCTGACACTGTATCTAGCGAGGCAAGAGAAGAAAAGGCTTTTAGTTCTTTAAGTTGATAACGACAGTGATTAAACTTTTTATTTTGAACTTATTAGTTTATGTATGTTATAATTTAAATTTCAAATTTGTGAGGGATAATTTGGAATGTTGTAAGTTGTTGTTTGTATGCTGTTTAGATTTGTGACTCTCCTACTCAGATGGGATTGATATGTTTATTGATTGATTATTTGAATCTAATGAAATTAATCAATGATATTAATTTTAAATACTAATTAATTAAAGTTTGATAATTATGAATTTTATTAATATTTTCAGTAAACGATTTTAACTTATTAAATTTAATATATTTTAAAAATTAATGTTTATTTAAAAAATTATGTAATGACTTTTATCCAATAAAATTATGAGAAATTAAAATGTAATATTAAAATTTCCCATTCATTGTTTTTTTAGATTTGAATACATTAACAAAAAACTATATCAATCAAAGAATGATGACCACTGAAAGTTGTTGTGAAGAATCTGTTTGTGTTGTCAATAAATGTTTGCATTCAAATTGTGATGTTGTTAATAATGTTCATAATAATCTGTAGAAATATAAAATAAAGAAAATGTATGTTTACTGTCTTCAAAATCCTATTAAATCCCTATCTTTGTATTTGACATGTTTTAGTGGTTTCAGTTTACGTGAATTTTTGAACGTAATTTCAGTTTTCAATGAGTTTCAAGTATCAATTCAAGAGATTTGAAGTTTTCGAAAACAAATCCTCTTTCTTCTAAATGCTCTTCGTTTCGGTTTATGTGATTTTCCTGCGAATGTATCTGCCACGGAAATTGAGAGATGAGAGTACAGAGCTTTAATGTCGCAGTCAATAAAAATGGGTATCTTGATGTGTTTCTTATGTTAAGAGACAATAAATTGTGTTCATAAAAAGTATTATCCAGACGACAATTACGTATTCTTACCTGATTATGTACCTTGGCATCTATGTTTGCAGTGAAAAAGCTTTAACCAGTTCTAGAATCATATATTATTGAAATTTGGGTAAAATTTTAGTTATTACCATTTATGGAAAGAATTAAAAATTTTCAATATTTTTTTAATGATTTTACAAGACAAATTAAAACTGTTTTCAGAAATGTCAATAACCTTTTTAATGAGTGTATCTAACCTTTGTGGATTGAATGTGTCCGGGTCATGCCAAATCGATGGATCTGTATGAATGGCATAAATAGGAACAGAGAAAATATCTCCCTTTTGAGCACGAATTGTCTGATTATCAGATGTTATTAAAGTAACATCTTCAGTACAAGTCCGGTCGATTCTCACAGCCGGTGGACACATTCTCAGTGTTTCACAAACTACGGAGTCCAAATGAGGTAAGTTCATCAAAATTTCGTATTTGATTTCTCCCTTAAAAAATCAATTTTACAGAGTTTTTGTATTATGATAGTATAATAAAATGATGAATACAAAATTATATTAGGAAATTTAATAACAATCAAGTTGGGATTTTCGATCTGTTTTCAAGACGATAAAGATGCACTACGTTTACACTTCTACAATTATATAAGAGAAGAATATGTCTAAGACTAATTACAAAGTAGTCATATTTTTGTACTAGAAATATATTTTCAAGATTCACGGGCAAGAATTTTAATAGTTTTGGTAACAGAAGTATTAAACATGTCTGAAGAGTACCTAAACTTGATCCAAATATTGTTTCCAAACTATTAAGGACACTGACGCAATTACTATGCAAATATTTATTAATATCCCATTTAGTGGCATCATTAATGTTGTTTCTGAATTTTCCATAATGATTTAGTATTATTTTAAATTTTAAAATGTATTTAATTAAAACATTAAACGTATTTATTTTTATTTTTGAAAAAGATTACTTTTATTAGAAATTACCCTATATTATTATTTTTGAAATTTAAATTTTATTGGGTTCTTGATCAAAAGAAGTTGTCATTAACACAAAACTTTATTTCTACCACAATTTAAGTTTTTTAAAAAAATATTTTCGAATAACGTTTTGCACTTTCATTTTACACAAACCATTATAAATAAGAATTGATATAAATATAAATATGGTTATTGTATTTTTTACGAATTAAAATTATATACTTTTTTTAATGAAAAAATATAAAGTAAATTTATTAAAATTTTGTCACAAAGATTTTGTTGCATCTTTTATTAAATTTCAATTTTATTGTACATTTAAATTTACCTGTTTCTCAATTAAATTTCCCAATTCTATACAATAGCATTTTCCATTTCGTTTTCATAATAGTTTTAAAAATTACTTTAGATTTAGTAAAATAATGTTTTGAAAATAGAATTTAAAATCGCAATTTCGTTTAATTTCACAACTTTTAAATTACCCTTTTTTACATAAAAAATAAAATTATATTTCCATTAATAATTACATTTTCCAAAATAAAATTTTCATTTAAGTGGATTAAATTGTTTTACAATTATATTTTGATTCGAATTACAATTTTCAAAACAAAATTATAATTACATTTTTAATTTACTTCGATTTAATCGTGTAAAATAAAAGTTACCCAAAAATAGTTTAGTTTATTTTCATTTCGCGAATATAATATTAAACTTTATAATACTTTTGATTTTATTTCAATTAAATACGAGGGGTGTCCCAAAAGTTCGCGGATTGATAAGTAACAACAAATTCAAAAAGTTTATTCCAGTCAACAAAATTGATCAATCCTCATCAGAATCGCTATCGAACTTTTCAATATAATCACCATTCAGTTTCACACACTTTTCCCATCTGTGTATCAACTTCATAATACCATTATCGAAGAAAAATATCATATGTAGAATGGTAGCTAATGGATAGACACTGTAAAAGTTCACAGATGCTTATTCGTCTCTCTTCCGGGACGACCTTTATGCATAAATCATCTTTCCCGAGTAAAATTTCACACGATCGTCCTGATCTTTCAGCATCAAAAACGGATTGTCGGCCATTTTTAAAGCCTCTGATCCAATTATACACTGTTGCACGTGATGGGCACTGGTCACCGTAAGCTTCCTGCAACTGCTGCAAAATATCGCAGCTTTTAGTATTGCTCAGGAGCAGAAATTTTATCACGCTGCGATATTCGACGTTACTGTCCATGTCTACAGTAAAAAGTGAAATAATGGCTGTATGCACCACTCACACACACAGGTTGGGTATGGTGAGTCATATCTGTAACCAAATGATAGCTCATCTATGTATAGTATCAACGGCATATACGTCATAATAATATTTATCAACGAGTAGAAGGACTTAGGGATCGTACCACGTATTTAAACAATAAATATGATACATAAATATATTTTATTTTTTTATTTTGATTTTTTTATATGCATCCATAAAAGTTCAATTTCATTGCAAAAATGCTACACCTTGCAAAAATGAAGGGTTTATCTTTATTCATAAGTCATAGCATATGTAATAAATGTCATACCTCAATACCAAATGAATTTATTATTTCATTATAAACCTCTTGTTGAACACTCGGATTTTTAGCTAGAAAATATGCTATAAAAGTCAAAGTTGTGGCCGTCGTTTCGTATCCCGCCAACAAGAATATCATAGATTGTGCCATTATTTCATCAGTTGTTAAAGATTTAGAGTTTAGTTCTTGAATTTGATTTGGATTGCTTTCATCCGTTTCAATTCGTGCTCGCAACATTAGAGCCAAGAAGTCATTGAATTCCTGAACAAAAATATAAATCTTATATTATTTATTGATATTCTTCATTTAATTTTAAATTAAACTGATTTTAATTACCTAAAATTATAAACTTTTGAGTTTTAAGTGTTGGCGAAGATTGTTTCCTTGATTGTATTAAGAATATCAACAATTTCATTAGTAAATAATTATTTTTCACTAAAATCATTAGTTTTCTTATATATTCTAATCAAATAAAAATTCTTTAAAAACATATTTAAAATAAAATATTATCAGTTAAGTAGGGTTTATTTTAATTTCTTGACACACGTCCAACATGCCCCAGTGAACTAAAGAATCACTTTATCTTTATACTAAATTTTGTAATAGTTTCAATTTCAGTATTTTATTTTTGAGGAATATTTTTTAATGTATGTGAATGTACGATGTTGATTTGAATATGTTAAATCTAGAATGGTGATTTTTTGTATTTACGATAATTGAACATTCAAATATAATTAAAATAAAAAAAACAATATGATAAAAATTTAATAAAAAAAATTTTCTTTGTTTTCAATAAAACATTGCCATCTTTTTTCAAGTTTATTTGTAAAAATCTAATAATGATACTGGTTTGTACACCTCCATAAACAATTTTTGTGAGTTTAAATATAAAAGGATTATTAATATCAAAGGTTTATTATATCGCTCTTGGTCTCTTTCTTCTACGTTTTCAAAATCTATTAAAAGTATTGATACATTGAGCAAGTTATTGAATAATAACGGTTACTCTAAGTCCATCATAGACAGACTCACTCGTGAGACTGTAGATAAAATAATCGAAAAAGAAAAAATCAGAAATGAACAAATTAATAGTTTAAAGATTGAAAACTGCTTTACACCTGGGTATACTCTAAGCTTACCTTACTCCGAAGGTTTTAAAAACCTCACGAATTCGATCTTGAACTCAACAAATAACATTTTAAATTTAAAAATTATTTCTCAATCACTTAAAGTTGAGAATATGTTTTGCAATAAATCACATACTCCTTTAGTATTGTGTTCGGACATTGTTTATCAATACACATGTAATGGGTGCAATGCTACATACATCGGAGAGACTGCCTGTCATCTCTGCAAACGAGTCCAAGAAGACAGTTAAAAAGGGGGAAAGAGTAATATTGCTGAGCATAAAAAAACGTGTAAATGCATTATGAGCATAAATGATTTTAAGATTTTGTGCAAGCATTTTAAAAATTATTGGGAGAGTGTCATGTGAAGCATTGTTGATAAGATCATGTGATCCAAAAATCAATGTTCAAACAGCACTCTCAACTAATTTGTTAAGAGTTTTCGATTAGACTTACGTAAGTGATTGCATAATCATTCATTTATTATATAAAAGCAATTAAAAAAGAACATAATCAGTGATCTGATGATGACGGTTAAACCGTCGAAATATATTATCCTAAAATATTTTTTTAAATGGCGTTTATTTGTTTATAAAATCTAATAAGTTTAAATTTTTGAATTAACAATTAAAAAAATATAGTTAAAATCAATTAAATATAGTTAAAATCAATTTTAAAAATAACTACTTTTAAAAAGAAAAGCATTTAAATGGATATAACTTAGAATAATGAAGTTTACAATATTTTAATTAAAAGATACTTTCATATATTTATAAAATTTTAAAAAAGAATTTTTATAATATTCAAAATTTTAAAATTTTTTTAAGTGTTTCAAAAATTTAATATAATGAAATTTAAACTTAAATATATTTTTAAAATTTGATAAAATATTTACAAAGAATTAAAAAAGAAATTTATTTTCAGTTTTTATCACGAAATAGTGTTTAAATAATTTATAGTAACTTCTGATGTGTTAAAAGAGTGTTAAAATTATTAATTTTAAAAAATATTTTTAAAATTAAAAATAATAATAAATTTAGAAAAGCAAAAGAAAATTTTTCGAATAATCATTTTTAAAAGACAAATAAAAAACTAATTGGAATGACGTAAAATTGTGAAAAATCTTCCGAGAGTTGTGTGATATTAAAAAATATTTTCTTAACAATTGCGTCAGTGCTCTTAACAGTCGTTTTAAATTTAATTTTACTACATTCATTTTTTTACGTAAAATTAAATTAGTTTTTTTATAAGGTCTTTTATAATTTTTCTGCAAACACAGATTGCATCGCTCCACAAAATTCGTGTAGCATTTTCGAATGATGCGGTGATCGATGTCTGACAGCACTCTTGAAATGGCGCCTTGTAGTTCGTCGAGGTTCAGATAGTTATTTTCGATGGCGTATACTCGATCTTTGACGTAACTCCATAGCCAGAAGTCAGGCATCGTCAAATCGGGAGACCGAGGTCCTCTACGACCAATCCATCTTTGTGGGAAATGTTCATCCAGCCACGTTCGCGCTGCATTGCTGAAATGCGGGAGTGCGCCATCATGTTGATACCAGTGTTGCGTGTTATCCCCAACAAAAGGCAGCAACTTTTGATTCAGAACGTCGACATATCGTACCTGGTTCATTGTTTCACAAATAATACTGAAAGTTATTCCAAGGTCGTAGGAAACAGCTGCCCAAACAGTTAATCCCGGCGATTTCATAGGCACATGAATCAAACAATGTTCATTCTCTTCAGAATAATAAAAAAGATTATGCTTTCGCACATGACCATTAAGGTAAAACGATGCCTCATCAGAAAAAATAATTCTTCTGCAAAAATTGGTGTCATTTTCTTTGATTATCCAAGAACAAAATTCAATTCTTCGATCTGGGTCATCTTCTGTTAACTCTTGTTGAAAAGAAAACTTGAAAGGCTTTACCTTTTCTTGCGTGAGGTAACGATGAACAGAACTCTGCGAAGTACCAAGGACACGTGCAACCCGTCGTTGATTTGCAGTATCGTTTTCTTTCACATACTGAACAACACTTTCCTTCATGTGTTCATCAGATGGTCTTCCTGATCGCGGTTTTGTTGACAAATTCACCGTTTCTTCGAATTTCTTCTTCCAATACTGAACCGTTGTTCTCGATGGCGGTTCACGTTTGAAACGCTCTTGAAAAATTTGACACGTTTTTGTGCAGCTTTCATAAACGATTGCATGACTAGTGATGAAAACTTTATCTTTAATAGAAAATTCGACATTTCCATTTGCTTCAGCCATTGTACTGGCAATAGGCGCATTTGAATAAAAGTGAAAGTACACAAACTAATATCAGACATTTAAAATTTCAATTTCATAGATATTGAATAACTGAATAATCAATCAATAGGCCGTAAACAATCAAAGGAATATAATTGAATATGAAAGTCTGCAGAAAACCATAGCTTTTCTTTGCTTTATAAGAGGAAAGGTCGAGTCAGGCATCGATCACAGCATCATTCGAAAATGCTACACGAATTTTGTGGAGCGATGCAATCTGTGTTTGCAGAAAAATGGTGAACATTTTGAACAATTATTGTAAAACCTTTTTCTTTTCATGTCTTCAAGTTGTACTGCGTAAAAAACCATGTCGTAATTTTTTTACATTACATCGCAGTATAGTTCCATATCTTGAGACGACGACTTATGAATCGCATGGTATTTTAAGTTTTATATTTAAAATTTCAGATTTTTTTAGAGAATCAAGTTTAAATTCTTTTTTAAATATTTTCAATCTGAATCAATTTCAATTTGCTTTTGGAGTTTCTACTGAAGGTACTGTGAGGGATATTGGAATGATGTTTGAATTATGTTGAGTGATTGTTGAATGAGTTTTATAGTATGTTTGAGACTGGTTGGTGTTTGAAGCATGGCATCTCTCCCTAGACAATTGAAGTCAATTATTGTCGAATTNNAAAAATTATATTACTAATTGTATAATAAATTAATTGTTATTTAACAATTAATTAAAAATACAATTGTTTTAATCTTTGCAGATTTTGGCAAATTTTTGAAAAATCAATTGAAGAAACAATTCATGCCCCAGACGCTGATTACAGATCATTTTAGTCGTAATAAATCTTGTAATACGACTTCGTCTGTTAATATCCTTAATATGGCGACCACGACTCCAATGAACCTGTCAATCAAAGGACCAGAAATCTATGATG
>MQRK01224483.1:14562-25419 GCA_001938485.1 Girardia tigrina | reverse complement strand
TTGGCAAATTTTTGAAAAATCAATTGAAGAAACAAGTCATGCCCCAGACGCTGATTACAGATCATTTTAGTCGTAATAAATCTTGTAATACGACTTCGTCTGTTAATATCCTTAATATGTACAATCTGCAATTTCAGCAAAAACAAAATTCAATCATGGACGAAGACATGAAGTTTATATAAAAGTTAATCATGATATAGTTTTATTGATATTCCCTGTCAAGGTATATCCATGTTCTGTTTACTTTAAGCTGGTCTTAAGAAAACAAAAACTGCTTTTTAGTTTAGAAAACACATCGCTGTAAGTGAATTCATTTCATTTTACTAACACAAGAAGGACGGTGCAATCAAAATGACTGCTAGCGGAATTTAAAATCTAAGCCAGTATTTGTTTTTTAATTCTTAATACTAAATATCTATACATCTATAAACAAAACTATGTTGATAAGCATGGAGAAATGAAAGTCATCAGTTTAAAAGTTTTGACATGCAAGGGGTCGTTGTTAGCTCTTCCGTTCTTCTAGTGTTAAATTGCATGAGATTCTTACAAGTATGATTCCGATCAAGAAGACAAGCTTTTTTTTTGAAATTTTTTCTAAATGATGGGGTTAATATAAGGAAATTGATGGTAATTCTTGGAATACAAATTTAGAAAATATTATTCATGCTCTTAAGAATGTTAAAAATAATTGCTAGTCTTACTAACTATGAGAAAGGGTTCTCTGACAAAATTGCGCTAATATTTATCAATTGTTAAAATTTTGGCTTTGAATATTTTTTGTTGTATTTTATATGTGCGGATGAAGGAAAATCAACAAGGACGCTAATTCTATCGATATCAAATGGGTAGCGTCTAAGGGGATCACCAGGAAGTGGCGATTTCGTCAAACAGGACCGGAGGATCGGCGGTTTGATATTGGAGGTGATTTTGTAGATCGGGATGGACGGCGGTCCAGGACGCCATGACGCTCTGCTGATGGAGTTCGATCGTGGATGCATCTCACCGTGTTTTGTCAGACAGGGACGCAAGGTTCGAGTTCTTGGACGTGTATATTTTGTTCTAGGGCCATTTGTGCTGGTGGCTGAGAGCGTGGACGGAGGGATGTTGATGGCGCTCGTGCTTGGCGCTAGGACTTGGGCAGTGAGTGTTCGTGGTGAAAGCGCCCGGGTTTGGCGAAAATTTTAAGAACAAGCATAGGAACATGGCGACAGCGTGTTTGAGGACTAAACAAATACGGAAATAATCGAGAGACGGGTTTGGACGATCAAGAGGCGGAGTTATTTTTTACTTCTTAAATGAAAATAAAAAAAACAATGATCGGCGCTATTTTGTTGGGTTACCATGAGAAAGTATTTTCTATATTAGATTTAATGAAGCATTTCCTGATATCATTGATAATTTTCTTTTAAATGTTATAAACTTATATATCATTGGTTAAAGAACATATAAAATAGTTAAATAGTATTAGGTGATCCAGAGAGAACCTTGTAGCGTGGTCGCTGCACTCCGACAATGACGGTGCATATCTCAGTCAGGTACTCATTTTATAAACTCCAACCTCCAGTGAGCTTAAAAGCCCACAATGTCATGTTTTAACAGAATCTGTGCAATCAATAATTTTTGTCCTAATAAGGAACGATTCTCTTTCTGTTAATAATATTTTAGGTATACATCGATAATAGTTAATGACAGTAAAAAGACAATTTGTTTTCAGACTCCAAATCGAATTGTCAATTGTCAATCAAATGTTCCACAGAAATTAATTGTCAAAACGAGTTGGTGATTTGTACGCCCACTTGACTCAAAAATCGATAAAATTCCTCGGTCATTGGCCATCGAGTGTTGAGTTCATTGTGAAATTAATAATAATAATTTAACTATTTTAGAATACTTTATTTCATTTTCAAATTTCATACAATTTCTTTGTGCGTTACCGTAACCTTCAACAACTAAAACAGTTCTACAATTTAACAATTATATATATAAATATAACAAAAATGCCATTTATCGATTTATTTTTGACAACATGTTTCACCTTCACAAACATCTTCAGTACCGAGACATTTGGTCTAAAATTTTTATGTCTAATTTTTTCGTCTAAAAAATATCTCAAGTATAACATCTGCAGAACCCCTTTAAAATAAAAAGACGACCTTAAAGCAGCTATTGAAAATCAAATCAAGTCCATAAAATCCGATGAAAAATTTCTTGAAAAATTGGTCAAAACTTTGAAAGTTGCCTTAGGCATTGTGTAACGTCACAGGGATCACATTTCGAAAATTTTATTTCTTAAATTATTAAATAAAATATCTTTTTCTATCGTTTGATACCTATTTTGCCTATTTTAAATTGGTCTGTACCCGGTGGGCCACCTTGTATATATTAAAAACTTGAAATAATACAATTCATATAATTTTTATTTAATTTTTTACTATTCATTTCCAAAGCACAGTTGTTTTTCTTAAATAATGAATTATCTAATTCCTATTTCTGATGATAAACAATAAAATAAATAAATAAATTTATAATAATTTTACAATTTTTGTAGCTTTTGGAAAAAATGACATGCATATTTACACAGAAAACGTCATTTTCTCAAATTTAGGAACTTTTGACTTATGTCATGGTCAAAGGAGAAAAGACCTAATAAGTATGAGATTTTATTTATAATACTTCGACAAATGAAACTACAAATCTTTGAGGAAGCTCCCTTTAAAGCATAAAAAGCAACGGAAAACTTTTTGCATTTGAAAAAAGATTTACATTACATTAGATTATTGTTAACAATATTTATAATAAAATAAAAGTACCTCTGACGATTTTTCTCTTTCTTTAATCGCTTTATCCAAATTCTCTGTAAAAAATCTGAATGTCTTGTATCCCATAAAATTCCAATTCGGAATCAATTTGCGAATGCATTTTGCCAATTCGGGAAAAATTACTGAAATTATTTTATTGATGGTTTATACTAAACTAAACTATTTATTACAGATTAAAACAATAAAAGGATTTAAAATTGTCACTGAAAAAAACTTCTTTGCATGTTCAACAAACGAATTATTCGGATTCGTCTGTGAGTCAATGTGCATTCCGAACATGCTTCGAGCGATCACGTCCATCGTTAGAGCACCGAAAAATCTGAGATGAGTTATTATTTTATTTTTTTATTATACCATTATTTGACTTTGGTTATATTAATAAGTCAAATCAAATTATTCGATGATAGTCGATTATATGAACAATGTAATTCTTTACTGAATTCTTCTCATCGGATATGTGCTCACTGAATTCATAATTTTGGCAAAAGTTATTTGCCTAATTTAAATTAAAAATATGTATTTAACACTGTGGTGATGTCATTCCTCTCCACATTCAATAATATTGAACTTCAATGATGTCACATCTCATGACATCACTAGAGTTCAAATTCTGGTGATTTCATATGTCATGACATCACTGGAATATGCAATCATAAGGTCAGATGCAATTGCATAAACTGACCTCAGGACATATTATGTAATATTATATAATATTGCCTTAATATAAAAGATCGACGATTTTCAATTTGAATTGGTTAGCAAACCCCAATCAATAATTCATCTAATAAATCTTGTTATCTAGTTTGCGTTCTTTACAATGGTGTCGGAATTTACCGAAGATTCAGCCAACTCAATCCTACCTCAACATCGGACATTCTATGTTGATAATGACGGTACGTCCCTTTCTTGGTTTACCATCTTCGAATTCTCGTTCAACAACAAACACAATTCTTTGACAATGGCCAAGTATCTCCTCAGCAATCAACCTTTTGTACTCCTCCAGAAACTTGGATCCAGCGCTGTCAAATGCCTCAATTCTTCTCAGCCATATGAAGAGTTGAAAAATGTTATTTTCAGTCATTATAGTTCATCAAAATTAGAAATATTTAAAAAATATTTCCAACCTCAAACACTGGGCAATACCTTAGCATCAAAATTCCTCTCAAGTACCATCCCGGCAGTCCTTCAAATTCAGAACTCGTCAAAGAATTATTCCTATCCGCGATGCCAGCCCACATCCGTCAAATATTATTAAGCTCCGATAAATCAGACCATATTGATTTGGCTACAATTGCTGATTGAGTTCTCCAGGAATCAATAAGTTCAAGTTCCACAAATATACAGAGTACCGACCTGTGTTCAACAGTCGAAGAGCTGTCTAAACAAGTAACTTTGTTAACGACCCTTTTAACTCAGAATTCAGCAGACAGTTCCTATGTCAACCGGCGAGATTCACGTTCCCTCATCAAAAAATCGTCCAAAGAAGAAATTCTTTACTTAACTCATACCATTTCCAGTTCGCAAACAAAGCAAAAAAATGTTGTATCGGCTGTGGTTGGTCAAAATCGGATTCCGATTCTATTCTCTGGTCCAATCTTCGTCTACCAAATCGCTTCGGTTCAAAGGCCATCATATGTTTTCAAGGATGCACATTTTCAAAAACAAGTAGAGCCTCTAGACGCTGAAGCCCGTTTAGATGACCTTACATTAAGCTTGTTCATGCTCAACGCTCAATTTCAAACCGATTCTGGTCTCAAAATCAACAACATTGATTTCCTAATCGACTCCGGTTCGAGCCTTTCTATTTTTCCATTTTTTTTCTATTTTTTACGTATGGAACCATCTCACTCCAATTCAGGTTTTCCGGATTTCAACAAGATTTTCAGTGGACCATCACCGTTGCCGACACAGTCCACTCACTTCTTGGAGCAGATTTCATAAGCAGTTATGGTATTTTGCTCTATTGTAGGTCTCAAAATATTATTGAAGCTCCTTCGTTTTCCAAAATTTCGATCCTTTCAACTTCTTTATCATCAATAATATCGAATTGTTCAAAGACGTCCGCAATACAATCATTCATCAAAGATTCTGCTCCCAACTGTTTTTCACGCGATCCGGCTCTCTTTCCACTTCATCCAGTGACAAATGTCATTGAAAATTTCATTAATATATTTTAATAATTAATATATTTAATTGTAATTGAAAATTTACATCATGGTCGAATAATTAGTCATCACGAACTTCAAAAATACCAGTTTTCCATCTCAGTGGGAGAATGCCAACCTCAGCATACATAATTCAACATACTAATTCCAACAAACTAAATTTAAAATATTCATTACATATTGTAATAGTGTTAATAAATTTGAAACTTTTAACACTTTAAATTTTAATCAAATCATATGTTTCTTGCAAATTTGACCGTGAATTTACCCTTGGCATCATGAAACCGAAGAATGACACTCAGAAAACTGAGACCACACAAAAAGAGACTTGGAGCAATGAGACAAGAGAAAAAGAAAAGCTTTTTTGAGGTTGAAGGATCTAAAAATATTTGATAAAATGTTCTTTATTATGAAGAATAAATTATTAATTTTCAGAAGTCAATAAAATCTCCTTATTCTTTTTGTTGTAGATTACTAACTATATACGGAAACAATATAATTCCAGTTTTTTTTATTTCTCTCAAGTACAACTTTTGTAAATGTGCAAAAATTGATAGACATTCTCATTGTACAAAATGTTTCATGCTTTTCTTTTATCATTATTTCCGCAAGAAAATTCATTATATAAGTATAAACGGTCATCAGTTACAATATTAAGATAGTTTTGGAGGCACATAGAAGTACCATACAAAGTTGTTCATATTATTATGATAAAAGAATAGTCTTAGTCTTTTTATAACCAAAGCTTCGTTCTATTCATCTTTTTATTAATAAATCGAAAGCCCCCGTTTCATAAGGGTAATAATTTTCTGAAATAAAAACATCTTTGTATCATTCATGAATTCAGCAATATCGTGGCTCGTTATAGAAATTCGTTAACAAAATCACATTGTTCATATATTCGATAAAATACGTATAAATTACTCTTTAAAATCGATGGGTTCATTCTCTGGATGATCTGCCATTCGTTTTTTGAACAGTTCAATTCCATCCGAAATCAAAGGTGACATCTGTAAAATTTTTAAATTGTATATGCATATATAACAAACACTCCATTCCGAATTTAACAAATGATGATAATTTGCTCAATGTCCAAAGTATAACGAAAATTGTACGGTATCTTTCTGTTGTGCTTTAACCAAAGTCCAAAAATTTGTAACTCTCAATTCAGATACCGTATGAAAAATTTTGTAATTATTAATCATCCATAAATTATCGCACGGTACATAGGAAAAGAGGGTGATTTGAAGATTGTAAATGTTTTATCAGAATAAGAAGATCATAACAATAAAAAGTAGTGAAGTGTCCAAATATAATAATAATATAGTTATAAATAAATATGCGAGATTAATTATAATATAAATATTGATATTAAAAAATCGATCAATTGTCATAGAAAAACAGAAGATTTTCGAACTCATCTGTAGAACTTTTCTTATCCGTTATCCTTTCGAGAATTATAATTTAGACAGAAAAAAATACTCACACATTCTTTCAGTCTCGACGTACTCACTTTATCTATAAAATCCTTACTACTCATATTAACAGAGGAAACAAACCTAGTACCCTAAATCTGGGCAATCTCAGAAAGTTAGGGTCCAGTCATTTCAGTCTCGTTAGACTAATTATTTCCTTAACACTATTACCGGACCAATTTTCTTGTTTATTGACAATCCTAAAACTTATTTTTATCCTTCCGTTATATTTATAATGAATTATTAATATATTTTTTTTAAAAGAATCATTTTTTTAAATTACTTGTTCTATTTATTTTGGGATTTATCTCATTTATTTATACCTTGATCAGTCAAGAGTAATTGATTTATCAAGGTTGAAAGATACTCGTAATTCTCACTACCGTATATCTTAAGCACGTAAATTTTGAAAAAATTTACAACAAAGATATTTAATGCCCATATATTTTCTCTCGTTATTATATTTTTCTCTCTTTATTATGCATACTTCTACATGCAAATGTGGAATATTGTGCTGTTGATGAAATTCTATTTATAATCAATTGAAATGTTTTGTTCTTATTTTAAAGAAAAATTTTAATCAACAGACAACAATTTATCAATATGCACGATTCTGGAATGTATTTGTAATGTTTTCATACATTTCTTGCAAATTATTAAATTATTAATTTTAAATTCACAGTATCTTTGTCTGTGAATAGCCAGAATCAAATTACAGTATACTCTATGCCTAAGAGATAAAATATCTTAATATTAAATATCTTAAAAAAATGAAATAAGTCAAACTAAAAATATATTTTTTTAATGTGCATGGGTACATGGTATACAGTTTTTTTTGATATAACTACTTATTGTTTCAGTTACTTTAGCGTATATTTTTAAGTGCCTCTAGGAATACCTACAAATACCACAGCGTGATTCGTTTTTTATTTGAGAAAGACAGGAGTTGTGGTTAGAAGGTCAAAAGCAATTTTCTGGATCTTTTAGTTTAGTCCCAGTTCGAATAATGTAGAAGACCGCCGTCGAAGCCGAAACCAACCATCGCGGTAATCAATGAATTGTTGATTCTCGTTCAGTCCGTTGTATTCATAATGGATTCCAACCGATCATCTGTACTTTGCGATTGGCGACGAGTTTTGAGATAACTGCTTTTTAGGACAATAAGTTAATGCAGGGCTGATTGCTGTATATGTGGATGAGTGTATTTCTTTATCAACAATTTATTATTTTTACAATTACTTTCCGTAATTAATAATGAAAAGCAAAGACGGCCTTGGGAAATTGATCGAAAAATATCAGATGAACTGAGAAAAAATGTTTAGGAAGAGAGTAATTTCTTACAACAAGAGAATCAACAATGTGTCTCCATTTAAGGAAAGAAACTATAAGCACATTTCTAAGTGTAACTGGCATAATAAAATTATGATCCATCTTCGCGTCACAATTTTGAACTAGTGAAATGCGAAATTTCGGACTGCAATGTTGCAAAGAGAACCTTCATATTTTAAATAATGTTTTAGAATGTTCTTTGGGCAATATCATGATAATAGATGGTACACCGTAATCACTCTATATTCGAGAGCCTAAACTGAATTCTTTAGAATAAAGGATTCTTAAAGAAATCAATTTTAAAAGTCTTCTTCAAGACACTAAACGTTTCTCATGTTGACTGTGTTTTTGAAAGTTAATGGCCTTAATCTGGCTGATGTGACTGGTTTCAACATACTACTAATTATTTAGTCATCTTAAAAAGAACCTTGTGAAGTTAGAAATTTCTAAATATCAATTCATGTTGTGGCAATTTACTCAAGAAATTCAATTATAATTAGGAAACCCCATTTATCAGCGACACAAATTAAATAAGTCTTCAATCGATCATAGATTAATTTCCCGAACGTTGTAAATATGTCATGTCGCCGGTGAACCGTAACGTGGCTGCGTCGTGTCGATAGCGGAGCTGGAGGTTCTGGGGTAGAGTTCGATTTCACATAATTCATTTTCAAATGGTCAATTATCCACAACCAAGCATATTCTCGATATTTACTGTTTATTTCAACATTTAATGAGTCAGTATTACCATGCACTGGCATGATCGTGTTTATCTCTATCATTTGGCTGATTCGAATAATTGTCACACAATGGAGACTTGCCCAACGCGAGTGGAGCGTGACGGTCACATTTCGCCAATATCGATCGACACAATTGACTCCTTAATCTCAGTTCACCCTCTTTTTTAATATTATATTTTTTAATATATTAATACATAATATACATACATAAATACATGTAAATGTAATGAAATGGCATTCCCAGTAACTGGAAAGCTGATTAAGGCAACAGCGTTGAAATATTCTAGTTATAGAGATGTAGTTTTCTCGGTCCCAAATAACTCCTTATAGAGAGGTTTTACTGTAACACAATTTAAATTTCTTTCAGTCAATTGCTAAACTCGGGAAAAAATGTCAATTATCAGATGAAATGCATTTGTTAGGTTATTAATATCGTTCTGAAAATCGAGTTATCTCTTCGTCTCCACTGATTCGAAGTTCAAAAGTTTCTATCCTGTAACACCAGAATCTCGTTCGGAAGTCATTCTGTGGTTGCTTGAGTTTCATTTGAATTTCAACACAGTAAGAATAGATTAATGTAATTCACTTGAGATCCAGGGCCTTCTTAAAGACCATGCAGTGCCATGGCGACGCAACTGCACCCACTCTGCACCAAACAGATACAGTGACATAAATTATTACCGAAAAGTCTTCCGACTTCTTCAAAATAAAGTTTAAAAACCTATTCATACACTGAAAAAACGTTTGTTAATTAAAAATGGAAATATTTTCTAGAAATAAACCCTACATGACTTCCTTGGTGAAAGTGCAAATTATATTTGGCTTTATATGACTCCTAAAAAGTATCACTATTTATTGGACGCACTTCGTAATTACTTGAGTTTTATTAGGATTACAAAATAAAAATTTAAAGTAAAGAAAAAATAAGTAAATAAACCTTTCGAAGTTTGCCTGATGTGAATGTGGGAGAAATCAAATTCCGGACTCTCTCCCAATCTTTTCCTCTCAGAACATTTAACATCTTTTCAGTTATTTTGTTGTTAACATTAAGATTCTACAATCAATTTTAAATTAACATATGAACCAAATATTAAGATTACATTCTTTTTATTGTATAACAGAATATAATAAAATACAGTAGATTACATTTTTATGAACACTTATTTACATAAGAAATTTTCAGCTTCAAATATTTTTTTGAGTTAATGAATATGTTTGAGATACGGATAATGTATATATAGATAGCAGACCTCAATACATAGAAGCAGTTTTTCGTGAAAAAGATAACATTAAAAACTATTTGAATTTTAAATAAACTTTCACCAGATATATTTATTTCACTTTCATGAATATATACAATATTCTTTATATAATATGTAGCTTGCATTTTTCCAATCAAACTATTTAACAAATATGAAATAATTACGAGACGAAAAATCACTTACTTACTCTAAGTAGCATTGAAAATCCAGTGTAATTTAATATTAACGGTATAAAAAAGTTATCAATTATTTTTAATAAAAAATGTTTTTGGAACATGGGCCCCACATTTATTAAAATTGAGAAGATCAATCAAGAATTTCAAAAGTTAGTACCAGATGTGTATGGAAGGTACCATAGTACCTATTCCAATTGGATTTTGGTTAAGTAAGAAGAACGGTATATGATTTTGTAATAATGCAAATAATAAAGCAAAATAAAGATGAGTTACAAAAATGTTTGATAGGATAGCATTCTAAGTTAAATGTGGAGTCTAGCTTTCCACCTCCAAGGAACGATCTTCCTTGGTGGATACCTATTGTAACAATAAAACGTGTACTATAGGTTTTGAAATATGTGCTATGTGCAACGAGGTAAGCAAAACCAAGTGTTTTCTAATACGACATTGAGTAGTAGGGTGATAAGGGAGTTATGTGATAACAAGGAATTCTCAGACTGCAATACTCAGGGCTATACTCTTTTCCAGCAATAAGATTACTGGAAGATTACCTGGAAGAAAGATTAACACTAACAATTCAGTCAGCCGTATACAATTTTGTTGAATGGAGCTCAAAGACACTTGATTACTAGCTGAAGATAATGTGAAAAGGAACTACGATCGATTAAATGCTGAAACGACACAAAGGAGTCGTTTTAGTAAACTATATACGTAAATAATTAGTACAGCAGACTAGTCAAATTTTTACCACGAAGGGAGTTGTTCAGGAATCTAAATACAGGGTGTCCCAAAAATATGTATACACATTAAAAATTTAATTTTATTGAATTTTATTGAATTTTATTTATGTTTAACTTTCATTATATTTAATATAAATAGTTTTTTTAACAT
>MQRK01224481.1:9043-28796 GCA_001938485.1 Girardia tigrina | reverse complement strand
TCTCGAAAAAATAGGTGATTTATCAATAAAAATATCGATTTTTATATAACTTCGAAAAAGTGGCGAAAAACGCTATTTTTGAAGGGTCTGACTTATCCGAGTAATTTCTATACTTCTCCCAGGTTGGGAACAACTGGGTTAGATCATTAAACGGCTATGATGAATTAAGACGAGAGACTTTCCTTGGATAAAAAGTAAGTGAGAAGATCGTTTCAATATTCTCATTAATTAATATTACTTTCGAATTTTTATATTAATATTAATTTTTTTATCATTTAATTTCTTAATGCTTATTATACTAAATTATATATAAATATTTTTTTAGATTTTTTACATACTGAAAATGTTTGCTTAATGAAAGGCCCTCGAGCAAGAACTAAAAACTGTAGTTATTTAATTATAAAAATGTTTAATTTTTTTTTAAATAACTTGTATATAAAGTTAAATGAATTTTAGGTATAAATAAATAATTTAACTTTGAGTACTCCAATAAGTAATATAAAATTCAAATTATTTTTGACGATCCAAACAATGAGAATAATTTTTTTAATGGATTTTATTATTTATTATTATTAGTTTTTAATTAATTAATTAAAGCAAAATAGTAATAGTTTTATTGTTTTTCTTTTTGTGATACAATTAATTTTATATTAATTTCTAGTTTATAACTTCAAAAAACTCTCTAAAATTTTAAATAAAAATAATTTAATTATCGAAAATACTCATTAAAAATTAATTTCATTAACGTTAATTCTTGAAAATTTTATTTTTAATTTTTGAAAAAAAAACTTTGATCTGAATTTATAAACGAGAGAATGTTGTATTAGTTTCAGAAGATCGTCAAATAAGTCTTTCATCGTGCATTCACTGTCTAACATGTTTTATACTTTTTTGTTTTGTAAGTTTCAATGTTTATTAAAATTTTTATGATCTTATTTATATCTTTATTGAATATATAGGTTTTAATGCAAAATAGAAACTTTTTACTTGACATTGTAAAAGGGTTGGGTGTTAATTGATAGCATTCAAATTGGTCGGTTCATATTCGCCGGTTTAAACTGACCGGGCTGTCAATTGATTGGGCGAAAACTTATCGATGATCTATGATTTCTTAATACAGTCACTGTAATCTAATAACCTGACAATCCATGCTCTTAAATAGTAAAATTTCTTAATTAAAATAATCAATGACAATTTTTAAACGTTTTAATGAAATATATTTGAAAGATAGTACAGTATAGTTGCTAGAAATTAAAAGTAAGAGAATGCGAATAATTTATTCACCCCAAATTATTTATTTAGCCCCAAATTTATACTTTTTACAGAAAAGAATCAGTCAAATTGTTTGAGTCATCAACACAAAGTTTTTCTAGGATACAAAAAAATATTTCTTGCAAACAGAATTTTTTTTAGATTTCTTTTCATACAGTGACCAAACAGTTTATCAAACGTACATGTCAAAGACTCCCAATTTCAGGAAAACACATTTATTTTATTCAATGACAGAGGGATACACGTTATTTTACGTAAAATTGTTGTTGAGAACAACTAATTGTCAATATGTTACGGAAAGACACAGTTGATAGCTAATTCATGAAAGACACAATTTGAGTGAAAAACTGTTATTGTGGAAAACATTATTCATTCGACATTCACTAAATTCGAAAATCGATTCATCATCAAAAGTATTTTATTTTCGTGTCTATAATGTCCTGGCAATACGTTCAGCATCAGACGTGGCAAATGCTCACTGGCAATCTAGCAATGGCTTGAAACTTGAAACCAAAAGTTATAAAATGGAGCTGCTTTGCATATTCTGATTCTTTCCTTTAATATTAGAACTACAGAGGAGATCATATGAGTAAATGAGTGGGAGGAGGCTGCGTTTCAAATAATCCTGTAGGTAACATGTATAAAAAGAACAAATATTACCCTTATCTGTCAATAATGCCAACCATTATATTATTGTCATTGTTAGGAATTAGGTAAGCGTGCAAACATTTGAATTTAAAAAAAATGTAAAACATTTTAAAATAATAATTAATTAAGTTTTATAATTGAATAATTTAAAATATTTCATTAAATAATTATTGTTGAAAACATTTTACATAAGCTACAAATTAAATAAATGAATATTATTTAAAAAAGAGATTTATATAAAATTAAAGTTATATATTAAATTCTTTATAAAAGAAACTACGGATAAGATTTTGAAAATGTTTACACTGAAGTAATAGTTTTTTTACAAATTAAATACAAAACAAAAAGGAAGTAGATTCATTGAATGTAAAAAATTAAAGATAAAAGAAAATATTCAAAATAAATTTTAAAAAGTGTTCAGTTTTATAAAAAAATAATATGTCAAAAATATCAAAATAAATATTATTTTAAAAAAGAATCATTTAATATATATATATATATATATATATATTCCATTTTATATATGCAACATTTTTTTAAAAAAAAAGATTTAACTTTTAATTATAAAATTTTAAAAATAAAGAAAACATGAAAATTGATTTTTAAAAATATACTCAATCTATTTTTTGATAATAAAAATTTATATCGATATTTATATTAAGCAATTTACATATTGTTCGTGCCAAATAGGAAAACATCGTTCCTCATAATTTTTTTTGAAAAATAGTTAATTGTTATATTAATAAATGTTTGTGCTAAGAACTGAATAGTTGATCACCAGCCCAACAGTCAACAATAAGTAAATTTCACCATCTAAACAAATTCTCTTAAAAGTACCTTTTTAACATTATGATGTAAAGACATGTACAATACAAAAATCATAAGTTCAAATTTATTTTCAATATTTCGGTGTCCCTCTGCCCGACTTTAATTAATAAATGTTGTAAGTAGCGTTTATACCCCTTCCATTATCAATAGATTCAAAGCTCATAATTTAACACCAAAAGTTATTTTAATACATTTAGATTTATTAGATTTTAAACTCTGTTTTTATCTTATATAATAATTACTTTTTGTCAAAATTTTAAATTATAAATTATTCGGCGAATTTAAAATTTCATCTAACTCCTCATAAATGTAATTTGATAATTAAGGACACAATACAGTCGTATATTGACGTGTAAATATATATATATATATATAGTGGCTTAATCAATCATTTTGGAAAAAATATAATAATTTACTTTTTCTTTTTTGACAAAATTAAACTCTCTGACTTGAGATATTGAAGTCAAGAGAGACTTCAACGAAGGACGTCTTATTATTCAAATGAAAATTAGAAACAATTTGAAGCAGACTTATAACACTTGACCGAGATTTGCTGCAAAATTATCAAGAGAGTCTGAGGAAACGAAAAAACAGAAAGAAAATTGCTTTTTTTTAATAAAAATTAAATCGGAAAAAAATACGAAAAATATTTTCCCTCTTTTTGTAAAATAATTAAACGATAATTTCTACTGTTTTAAATAAATAGAAAAAATGGATTGTTTTAATTAAAATAATTATATTTTTAAAATGAAAAATTGACTTAATGAATTAAAATTACATCTTTTTTAATATTTCTTTTAATTTAAGACTAATTTAAAACTTTTCCCCGTGGAAAATAAAAATAATTGAAAAATTTATATAATTTTTTTATGTATTCTGTTTCAACAAAAATTCTTCGTAAATTTTAATAATCATTTTAAATGATTTTCGAAATAACATTTGTTAACAAAACTTTCATCCATTTCTCAGAAAAATAAATTTAACTTCTTTAAAATATAATAATTAAACGTAATAATTAATTTTTAATTAATCTCCCCGAAAATGAGCTAATTAAAAAAACGACTCTCGGAAAGAGAATAATTTTTCTTGGATTCAAATTCTTTTTACAAAACTAAGTTTAAAAAACATTTAAAAAATATTTAACCAGCTTATACTTAAATATTTTAAAATGATAATTTTATGTACATACAAATTGTTTCCAAAGTGATTCTGATTATTTTAGAGTTGATTTTGATTAAACCAAACTTGAACGTAAAATGGAAGAGTCTTGACTTTTCCATTTAATCTTTTTTAAAGGCTGTAAAATAACTATAAAAGTAAGCCTATAGATTTTTGATAAATGATACAGGGTTGCCTCACAAGTTTTGTCACAAAAAACACCAAAAAGAACACCAAAATACAATAAAATATAAAATATTTCATCAATCATCCAATTAATGCAATTGTGCTCAATACATCTCAGCCAACGTCCAGGGAGGCTGCGTAGCCCATTTTTGAAAAACATCACGCGATTTCTTGTCAAACCGATGTAGAAGATATTCGTTGATATCATTGACACCCACATAATTCATTCCTCTAAGAATGAGTCTAAGTGCATATTTCATTGGAGAAAATAGATAGTAGTCAGATGGTGAGAGATCGGTGGAGTATGGTGGATGTGGTAGTACGGTGAATCCAAGCACATTCAACTTGTACTTGATCTTAGCAGCCGTATGTTGGCGAGCATTATCGTGGAGATAATGACATTGTGGTTTCCTCCATGGAGCAACCGTCTGCGCCTCTGCTGAACGGCGATAATGAGACGATCTAGCTGAGTACAGTAGACATCCGCATTGATTGTAGCATTTGGAGGTAAGACATCTAGAAGAGCAGTCCTTTACTGTTCCAAAAGACGGAGGCGAGATGCTTTCGGTTTGTCAGTCTTCGTGCCGGTGTTGAAAGTGGGTTTTCATCCGATTTTCTCCATGATCTATTGTTGAAAGCGCCTGCGTTGTCTTAGTACAGCCATATCTCATCGCAGGTGATGATTTTTGACAGGAAATCATTCCGGTGATAACTATCCAAAAGCGGTTGACAAATTCTTTTGCGATTATCCTTGTTCTATTGCGTCAGAGTGTGTGGAACCCAGCAATTTTCCAGGTATCGGTATCTCATTGGATTCAAGTGACGGCACACCGTGGTTTTATACTGATCAATTCCCTCTGCAATGTTCCTCGTTGTTGCACGCTTGTCTTCAGTCAGAAACTCGATTATCTTCTCGTCTATGTCAAGAGAGGGCCGCTCTTCGCGTACTTGATCATCTGTGTTAAAGTTTTTTTCACGAAAATTGGAAATTCACCTTTCACATGTTCTCTCTGAGACTGTTTCACCTCCAATGGCCATGTTAATTTCGTCAGTCATTTGATAGGGTGTTAAATCCCTTTTCTAGCAATAAAAAAATAATTTACGAATATCAGAGCGATTAAAATCTATTATGATGTTGAAAATGTGCGAAATTTACGAAAATACTATTATTTTCTTAAAACAAAAATTCATTTACAACAGAAAACAAAAATTATTGGACATAAGTAGATCGCAAATGTTATTTTATCTAATTTTATCAGATATCAAATCTTATTTTATCTTATCTTATTTTATCAAATATATAAGAATTATTTATGTGGTGCAAGGATATCTGCAGTTAACATAGATATACGTGTGCGACAAAACTTACGAGGCAACCCTAAATAATCAATAGGCTTTGTTCTATTTATAAATTAACTAATAAATAACTTATTAATTAATTAAATAATATATATTTACCAATTTACAAAAATAACGAAAGGATGAGAAAACGTAGAAGGAAATATAGTATCGAACAAGAAAATATAATTACTGTAAAATCCCGAGCATCAGCTGCAACGCGTATTAGCTGCAGAGAACGTTTTTATGAAAGTGTATTTTTTAGTCGCATAAGCTGCAGTAAGTATTAACTGCACTATTTTCGTTGATGACACATGTAAGGCAATGCCTTATATAGTCATTCTGTATAATTTCTGAATATCCCGTAGGGATATTAATTAGGTAATTGATTTTTTTTAAATTTTCATAATTAATTATTGCATACTATGATTATCATTATCAAGCAAGTCTCAATAATTATTTTTCTTCAGAAAAGACTTTTGGTAACACAATTTTGACCTGGAAAACTTTTTGTCATTTTTATTAATTAATGTCTTTTTGATTTTTTTTGTAACTCGAATGCCAATGGCTTCTTGATAAAAAAAAATTTCGAAATGCGTCTCAAAGTTGAGATTTATTTATATAAAAAACATAGAACTTATCACTTCCTTATTTTAAATACGCAAAAAAATATCAACAAAAAATAAATGGATAAAAAAATTTAAGTAAATCCACTAATTGAATAATTCAATTACATCCACACTCCCACAAATAAAAAATGTACATACTACCCGTAACATTATACCATAAAAAATTTACAAATCGGGATAAACCACAATAAAAATCATTTTCCAAAGTCCCACACTCTCAAATTAATCAAAGTAACTTAAATACTCATTCTTGTCTCTCTAAAAAAAATTCATTTTTTTAAGTATGGCCTCTATACCTATACTTGCATAACAATTCAAAAATCGTACTTTAGAAGGAATTGAGTGGTAAGATCATGGATGTTTTTGGACTGAGTGTGTTGCAAAGCCTTATTGACCCTTGTTTCAAGCAATTTCATTACACCCTAAAGGAAACAACAATAATCCCTGCTCCATGAAACATTTGGTAGTACAATTGAAAAAAAATATGAGTATGATCAGAAATTCAGGGATTATGAGGTATCTCATTGTGCTGAAAACCAATTTTCATAGATGAAGTTGGTTTTGCAGTTTCTATATTTTTTTAATTTTTTAAAATATTTTTTTAGTGGAAAATTGATTATTAAAATTGGAATATAGATCAAAATACATTATATTTGTAATCTCAATGGTTCTTTCGAACCATTTCTATAATTTTTACTTATTCTTTCATTCTAACAAGTTGTCAACCTAAAATAATCTTTTACCGGATCTCTTCTACTGATAAACGCTCAGTTTTATCACAATGGGTAAATACCAACACAAATATAAACATATTATTTAAAATATTAAATTGATTAAATGGTAATTATTTATCAAAATGGTTATGTTGAATACAAAAACTGATGATAAAAAGCTTTTACTTTCATACTTAGCATCCATCTGAACTCTTACTGATTTCCTGACTTATCAATATTAACATTCCATTTTTCCTCCTTTATTAGCTTAAGATACGTACATTTTATAATATATGAACAGTCGGTATTCTCTTTTATCTTTCATAGTTGAGGAAATATTTTATTTAAATATTAATGGCAGTTATCAACAAACGTTGAGATTAATATCCAACCAGCAGTCTTTAGAGCTATGTCAATTTGGTTCATTTTCGTCGAGGTACAAAAGATTATCGACGCCCGACAATGTGATTGTAACAGATAAAGAAGCGGGTAAAACCGGAAATTTCATCAGACTTAATAATTAAAATTTGTGTTTAAATTGGAAAAATCATTCAACCAGTAAAACAAAAAATGATAACTGATAAAATTAAAAAAGCAAAGACTTTCGAATTTAATTAAATTTGTTGTAATTTTTGATCAAAAGTTTTGGTAAAAGTAGATACCTAGTATACGGTTCATTCGTAGAAGGTAAAAGTATCATAATGAGTAAATTTAGATAGCAAATGATGAATAACAAAATAAAATTATTCTTAACACTACAATGTTTCGTAAATTTTTATACTTCGATTTGAATCAACCACATTTTATCACAATATGTTTTTACTAAGTCACATTCTCTGAGTATTTACGTATTGGAAATCTAAACAACAATATCTATGGAACGATTAGTAACTCACCGGCATAGTTACAATCTGTTTTATCGACTAAAATGACACTTTCTTATGTACCATTAATATTTTCTATTGCAAAAAATTGCACATCGTAGGGTTAAAATACAATTTCTATCAAATATAATTTTTCCTTAAATATTATGTTCATTAGTTGATTAAAAAAATAACATTATTTAAAATTCTTCCTTAATTCCTTGATATAAGCTAGTACTTATTAAAAAGTAATTTGGTTGATAGCATTCTAAAAATTACACTTGACTTCTTTTAATATCACTGCTGGTAATATCATGATTTGGTTAATATTACGTTTTTATTATTTCCTAAGATATGATATTGGCCAATTTAAACTGTATCTAACGTTTTACATTTCTTTATTTGCCAATTCACGCAACTAAAGCCATTATCATTTGCTGAGGCAGTATATAAAATAACCACCTTGCTATAGAAGGGATATTGTTTTGGGGAAATTTCAACAATAGCGAACTAAAATTACAATTATTAAAGGTGGATTAACTTCAAAGATACAACCTTTTGACGTAAGCACTAATAAATAATTTAAAGGTCGAATGCGAATTAAGTGTACAAGTTGCCTCATAAATGGCTACAAAGAACATACAAAATTAATAAAAAAATTCCAAGCCAATCAAAATTTATAAAGGAACACAGTCGTAATGAAGGTGGAAGTAACATTGCAGGATATAGAAGACATTGTAAAGGAGATATAAATCCACAACACTTTAAAATTTTGTGCACTCAATATAAAAATTATTGGGAGAGAGTGACATATGAAGCGTTAGTAGTATATAAATAGGGGGGCCTAGGACAAATCACCTTTGTTGTGATTTTCAATTTACCCCCTAATTCATCAAATTGGGGTTGAACCCACTTTGTGGTTTCAACCCCAATCTGATGAAAAAACGAGGTAATTAGATCAAAACAAATGAGAATTTTCCTAGACCCCCCTATTTATATACTACTATGTAAAAAACTAGTTGAAGAGCAGTGTAAGTGAAGTAGTCGAAAAGTGGTGTAATTGAAATATCTGAAGAGTTGATAGTAGGATAGTCATCTGAGTAATGGATTTGATTTTTTAATAATTTTCATAAAAAAGTTATACCCTTTTTAAAAATATGTCACAGATGAATGAAGTGAATGATAATGATATAGGGGTATATTCTTGTCATTTTTGTTCTAAAACCTTAAGATCAAAAGAGAATTATGAAAAACATTTACTTACTAAATCACACATAGAGAAAGCAGCAAAAAGAAGTGGGGTAATACAGAAAAAAATATATCAATGTATACCTTGTAATAGAGATTTCAAAACATCACCAGCTTTAGACAAGCATCAAACATCTAAAGCACATTTAAAAGAAGTAGGTAAATTAGAGGAATCAACTCAAGTTTGTAACAAATGTAATGGTAGATTTTTAAATAAAAACTTTAATTATCATTATAAAAGATGTCAAGGTATAGTAAAATATATTTGTGATCTATGTAGTATAGAATGTCAAACATTAGGAGGTTTAGAGGCCCATAAAAGAAAGTTTCATGATAAAGTAGAAAAAGATATTCTTGAAAGAGCTGAAGAAGCTGGATATAAGATAGAAGATATAATGTATACCGATGAAGTTGGTGAAAGAAGAGATGGTCAGATAACCGGTTTAGAAGAGTATTATGATGAGTTTAGAGATGACTCTATCAGAAAAGCATTAAACAAGTTTAAGTTTATAAAGTATTCAGTCTCTTTACATCTAATTTTTTCAAGACAGGGATTAGGTGAGAATCCTTTAAATGTTGAGTTGACAACAAACTATAGAACACGTTTTAACTATGTTAATAATGATGATCTTGATGATATTAGAGATGAACTCTTAACTTTATATGAAAAGAAGATTTCAGAGTTAACTCCAAGTGATATGGTTTTAGATTATATCAACAATTTTTCAATTAAATGTTTTGAGATAAATCCGTTTAAGATCTCTTCATATATTCCATTAAAGTTTAGTTCTAAGTATGTTGTAAATATTCAGAATGAAGATAATAAATGTTTCATGTGGTGTATCTTAGCAGCATTATTTCCAGCACCACATCATCGAGAAAGAGTTTCTCATTATATACTTCATCAATATAAGTTAAACTTTGAAGGTATATCATTTCCAGTAATGAGAGAACATATTCCAAAGTTTGAAAAAATGAATAACTTGAGAGTGAATGTTTATATGTTAGTAGATCCAGAATGTAAAACTGTTCATCCATATTATATATCATCAAGTTCTTTAGAAAAGGTTATATCCTTATTAGTTGTATATGATGAGATAGAAGAAAAACATCACTATGTTCTAATAACAGATTTTCAGAAATTTGCATCAGCTCAGTTTCGTGGAAATAAACATACTAGTGAGTTTCATACTTGTGAGAGATGTTTTGAACATACAACAACAAATGATATGAAAATAAAACATGAACGGTTATGTATGAAGAATGAAGCATGTTTAATGAAGATGCCAACAATAATATATACATACAATGAAGATGGTTCAATCAAATCAGTGAAGGACCAAACCAAATTAAAATTTAAAAGATATCCAGCTTATTTGAAACCATTAGCAACAATCTATGGAGACTTCGAAGCAGTGAATGAGAAGCTAGATGTAAGTGATCAGTTTATAGATCTCATCCATAAACATCCTCATATAGCTACAGAATATGCTAAGTTTATCAGTCTTGAGAATCAGTATGAGAATGATGAAGAAAAGTTCAAAACATTCTTTGATTCAATTAATCATCCTTGGACTATCAGAAAATATAATCAAGTACCATCATCATACTGTTTATATATAAAATCAAACTATCCCGAAATAGTTAAAGATGCTACAATCTTCTATAGAGGAACTTCAAAAGAAGATGTCTTACAACATTATATTAAAAGGATTGATGCTTTAAATAGATTCTTTATGAGAGAGATTAAAGAAAATGAGAAACCTTTAATTATGACACCTGAAGATGAGATTCTTTATGAGAATACAAACACTTGTTGGATATGTGAAGAAGAGATACTAACAGATAAAGTTAGAGATCATGATCACTTCACTGGAAAGTTTAGAGGTGCAGCTCATCAAGCTTGTAACATTAACTGTAAGAAACCAACAAGGATACCAGTTATATTTCACAATGGTTCAAACTATGATAATCATCTATTCATAAAAGCATTAGCTGAGTATGGTCAACTTAAAGATATCCAAGTCCTAGGTAAAACAACTGAAGAATATTTATCTGTTAGATATGGATGTTTAAACTTTATAGACTCACTAAGGTTCTTTGGAATGAGTTTAGATTCTGTATCGAAATCCTTGAAAGATGATGATTTTAAAATTACAAAACAGTGGTTACAAACATCATTCTTAACATATAATAAAGGTGATTATATAGATGATAAAGGTATGAATAAGAATAGAATCTTTGATCTTGTTAGACAGAAGGGGATCTTTCCATATGAACACATTGATTCATTTGATCGTTTCAATGAAACAGCTTTACCCTTTTTTATTTTATTCATGTTTAGTTGAAGGTAATATAAGTGATGAAGATTATAAAAGAGCACACAACATTTGGAAACTATTTAGTTGTAAAACATTGGGTGATTACAATGATATCTATCTTATGATGGATGTCTTTATTCTAGCTGATTGTTTTGAAGCATTCATAAATGAGTTTAAACTAAATCCATGTAACTATGTTTCAGCTCCATCTTTAGCTTGGGATGTCTTATTATCCTCATCTAAAATAGAACTAGATCTCTTAACTGATCTTAACATGTTTCTTTTAATCAAGAATAACATAAGAGGTGGAATAGCTTCAAACATGGGAGATAGAAAACTAGTAGCTCATAACTATAAGATTATAGAAGAAATGATTCTAGAATATAAGAAGTGGAGAGAAGAGAGTACATCAAAGTGGGTTGTTAAAGATGGGTGTATAGTGAATGAATCTACAAGTAAACCAACTGGTAAAAACTATATTGAAATAACTAATGATGAGGATTTTAATAAAATATGTAAATCACTAACAGATCCAGATTGGATTCTATATATAGATGCAGCTGCATTATACTCAGGTATCATGACTTTACCCATGCCATATAAAGACTTTAAGTGGGAAGAACCATCAGATGAGATCTTAAAAACTATCTTATCAACATCTAAAGATTCAGAAGTAGGATACTTTGTTGAGGTTGATCTTGAATATCCAAATGAGATACATGAAAAAACAAAGGTCTTTCCATTAGCACCTGTAAAGAGAAGTGTTACTTATGATGAGTTGTTACCATTTCAACAAAAAAGGAATCCATCAAAGAAGCCTTCAACAGAGAAGTTAATCTGTGATCAAACAAATAAAACAAACTATCTATGTCACTACTTAAACCTTCAGTTCTATGTAAAGATGGGAATGAAAATAACTAAGGTTCACTCTATCATATCATTCAAACAGAAAGCATGGATGAAAGATTATATTCAAAACAATATTAGTAAAAGAATCTTAGCAAAGAAGGATGGTGCTGAGTTTAGAGTTGCTATCTTTAAACTATTAAATAATGGTCTTTGGTAAAACAATGGAAAACTTAGATAAGAGAAGAAATATAAATCTATACACCTCCAAGGATGTTGATAAGGTGAAGAAAATAATTGTTAAACCAACATTTAAAAAGTTAAAACAATTCAATGAACACTTATGTTGTGTTGAAACAAGTAACTATGAAAAGTTATATAATAAACCAATGTATTTAGGATTTGCTATTCTTGAGTTATCTAAACTACAGATGTATAAAAACTATTATGAAGTTTTGGTTCCACACTTTCAAGATAGAATCTCTTTACATGCAATGGATACAGATTCAAACTTTTTACTTGTGAAATCTCCTGATGTTTATAAAGAGTTAGAAGAGTTAAAACATGTGATCAACTCATCTGGAAACCTTTTCAGTTATAAAGATGAGAATGAAGGTGATGTTATGAGTGAGTTTAACATGATCAGAGCTAAACAGTATTCATATGAAACCATAAAGAAGAAAGGTAAGTGTAAGCTTAAAGGTATCTCTAAGAAACTAATTGAAAACGGGAACATCACAATACAAAACTATAGAGATTGTTTATCAAATGATATGAAACAATATGTTATAGTTCACTCAATCAGATCTCTAAATCATAACATTTCACTAACTGAAGGAAAGAAACAATCATTTTATAACTATGATGATAAGAGGTTGATCCTATCTGATGGTATTCATACACTTCCAATTGGAAATTCTAAGGTTGAGTATATAAAAAAGTTGGATGATATCAACAAGTTAATAAATGCAAAGTATGATGAACTAGACATTTATCAAATGAAAACACTAGAACCTCTTCAATCTGAGATGTTGAATGGTTATCATAAAAGACAAAGACTCAACTCTTATTTACATCAAGTAGAGGTTTTTTAGTTTGATGACTTCGACTCACTTTGTTCGCTTCTGTCCTTCGGATACTTCATCTTCGAGATCAGCTTATTTCAATCCTTCGCATACTTCTTTTTATAACCACTTTTAACTTTGTTTATATTTTCATTTATTTCCTCAATAATCTTCTTACATTCTACCATCTCTTCAGTTGTTAACATCTTATCTTCTAAAGCTTTGTGTTGAAAGAGATAGAGTTTATTGATTCCTAATTCTAGCTGTTCACATACTTCACGATAGATCTTTTTCTTTTTACTTGTTAAACCAATTGATATACCTTCACTTAAGAATAGTTGTATCACATTAACTCCACCAAGAACAGCAGTTATGATACCAAGTGTTGACCCCAAGATGATAGGAGTTAAACCTCCAAGAACACAACTTGAAACAGTGAAGATACCAGTTAAACATAGACAACTAACTTTGATAGTTGAATCTGCTTTAGTCCATCTTTTCTTAATCTTTTTATAATGTTCAAGTCTTTCTTCTAGTTTCTGTTTTTCTGTTAGAAAACTGTTTATCTTATTCATCTCAAAATTTCTAAACATATCTTGATGAGGTGAAGTAACTGAACTATTTAGTGGTGGAGCTGATGGAATACTTTGCTCTGCTTCTGTCCTTCGGATACTTTGCTTTGCTTCTGTCCTTTGGATAGTTTCATCTATGCTTTGCTCTGCTTCTGTCCTTTGGATACTCTTCATCTCATGTAACTCATTTCTAATAGTTGGGTATATGTATGGGTAAAGTCTTTCCTCTTCATTATCACACATTTTTTTACTCTATTTTTAGATATATAAAAATGAATTATATTCCAGTTGATCGTTTTGGATCACCACTTCAAATTGGACTCAAAATAGAAGAAACAGATTTAAGATATATAAATGAAAGAGGTGATAAGATGAGAGGTAATCTAGATATGAATGGGAATAAGATTACAAATGTTTCACCACCACTTGAAAAGAATGAAGTTGTCACGAAGGAATATCTTGATAATATTCAAAGCAAGAATAAAGAATATATTAAATCTCTAAAAGAAGAGATTCAAAAGGAGTTGGTTAAAATAGGTAAAGAGTGTCAAGTTCTGTTGAACTTGGCTGAAGAGAAGATGTATAAGAAACTAGATAATCATCTAAGTAAAATAAACAAAGAGACTACAGATATAAACCTGTTTAAGAAAGATATCCAAGAGCTTAAATCAAATGTTCAAGAATTATCTGAAAGAATAAAAGTATCCGAAGGACAGAAGCAGAGCAAAGTATCCGAAGGACAGCAGTGGAGCAAAGTGTTAGTAACAACTGATAAAATAATTGATAAATCAAGTGATAAGAGTTTAACTCTTCAAGAACGGCATCAAGAACTTAGAAAGAATATATACTTGAGTATTATACCAACACAGTTTGAAACGATTGTTAAATCATTTATCCAACCACTAAATGAAAATTCAAAAAAAGATACATTTATATGGTTTCCGGGAAGACAAGTATCAACACAAACACTAGAGATTAAAAATAAGATCTTAGTAAAATGTACCATATTCATAGTCTTTGAAATGAAAGATATGGATTTTATATATCTTCAAAATGTGGGTGGTCATAAGTTTAAACTCAGTGATATAAAACTTAACTCCTCAAAACTATTACCTCTTGATTATAATACCAAGTATATTATCATGATAGAAATAGAAAACAATCTTATAAAATATCTACAAGTGTTGGGTTATAAAGTGATGTATGTAAATGATGAACAACCATACGATGAAATCATCTTAGGACATGGAACAGGATATTTATATGATTTATTTGTTTTCGATAGTAGACTTAGTAAGGAAAGAATACAAGAGATTGGTTCATTATTACGTGAGGTTTATAAGGTTTGATCATCTTTGATTAGATATCAGATATCAATTAAATCATTCATCTCTTCACTAGTATCCAAAATAAGATCTTGAAAACACGCTCCATGAATAAGGTGATATAGAATATATAAACATAAGTGTCCACACATCTTTGTATTATCTGGTTGGATTTGTAAAGTGTTATAGATCTCATATTCTACATCTTTTATTGGTACAACTCCATAAGGATCAAAGTAACATTTCTTATATAAACAAACCCAATGACTACCCTTATGATTAGATGAATCTAAGTTTATAACAAGTGCTTTGCTCTTATTTATTGTTTCAGGTATTTCATCTCTCATCACAACCTTTATAGATATACCTATATCTTTAGCTATGTTTTTTAAATCAAAATTGGTTGTTGTATCAATCCCATATTTGAATAAAAAGTTTTGTAAAGTCATCTTTTTTATATCTAAACTTGTTTCAAATCTAAATATAAGTTGATCCTTTCACCATTGAAGTCGATGAGTTCTCCATCTTGATCAATTATTCTGATATGTATATCATTGATTACCTTTCTTGTTATGGGTAAGTATTTTGGGGGATTCATTCTTTCAATGATTTTATATCCCAAAGGAACTGTATTTCCTGGAAATGAATATAAGATGTTATCAATGTTACCATTTGAATAGTTACCATTTACTAGATCACATTCAATATTGATATCAAGTGCTTTTGTTATTCTTGCAAGATTTGGTGATATAATAGTTTGTCCTTTATATTTCTTCTTTTCAAATCCTAAGACTTCATTCCTACTATTTTCATGTGTGAAATCAACCACTATTTCACGATATGCTTTAATAACAACTTTTCCAGTAGAGGTTTGGGTTGATATAGATATTGGAGGTGGAGATGTTTGTGTTAGAACTTGTTTTTCAGTGTTTATCTCTTTGATCTCATAAGCACCAGGATTTACTATAAACTCTTGAAAACTGGTACCATCATCAGATGAATATTTAAAAACATTATTTGTGTTTGTGATATTGTAAACAGTGTTGTATGTAGAGAACCACATCAAACCTAGTTCATAGTTTATTTCTTTATCTAGAACTATTGGTATAGGAAAGGTGATTTTGAAATCTGATTTATCTGAGGATGCTTTTATTGTTCTTGAAAACTTAGTCGAAGTTATGTTGATTAGTTTCTTCATCAAATCTTCCATAGTGTTTAGTTAATATTTTTTTATATTTTTTTCTAGAAATGATGTTTCTTTCCATCAATCTTTTGAGAATAGCATTGACTTGATTGAATGTATTATCATGTCCTGCTTTCTTTGCAGCTAATAACTTTCTTAATTCAATAAAAAGTTGTATGGGATTATCAGGTAGAAAGTGAATGTATGCTTTGCTCGATTCGGATACATGATCATCGTCATCTCGAAAAGGTGAAGTATCATCCTCATCAGTATCATAACCTCTTCCTTCGATTATGTTATCACCATCACCACGAATGAGTTTATAATATACACTGTTCTTTCCTTGTTTTATATTTGCTTCATTTAAGAGATCTAGATATATCTTTCTATCCTCTTTCGGTTCATCTCCAGTACCATATCCAAATATTAACTTATTCAAAACATCACTATAAAACCATGCACGTCTATTTCCCATAGGTAGATCAAAGTCATTAAGTGGGAAGATGGTTTTAACTCCACTTCGGATACTCAAACAAAACTTTACATTATTTATTGTTAAGATGTTAAAGAACTTGGCTTTTGTAAAAGTTGGTTTTAAACTATTTCCTCTGATAATATTATGAACTTCTTGATGTGATAAGTCAAAGGTTGAATATGGTTCATCTTCTTCAAGTTTATCATCTTCTTCTTCAACTCTTTTATCTTCTTCGTTATAAGGAACAAGATCTTTAACCTCATTATCTTTCTCCTTCTTCTTCCTCCTTTCAACTAGTTCAGCTCTCTGAGATGCTTCATCCTTAATTGCTTCTATCTCAACAGTTGTATTTACTAAACCCAAATGTTCATTCGCTATATCCATAACATCCTTCTTTAGTTCATCTTGTTCTTTTATTAACTTTTTTAGATAAGAGATTCTTTCTTCAAACACCATCTTTTTTTAATACTTAAAAATATCATTAAAAATAAATCTCCTTCTCGATTAAAGGCAAGATATCCATATCTTTCATTCCATATTTTAGTCAAGTCATTGAACTCTTCTTGTTCAATCTCATTACTTAAGAGATCAGAATATATTAAACTCTTATCTCGTTTGTTCAACTTGAATAAGATGATATAGTTTGAGTTAGCTCTTATACTCCTTTTATCTAAATCAAACCATGATTGTGATAGATAAATCACGTTAACATTTTGATGTCTTCCTCTTGTAAAATATTTCAACATAATGTTTTGATTCTTTTCATTTATACAATCATCAAAGACAACTAGATTCTTTCTAGTTTTTGGTAACTTCTCTGGTGGAATCACATCAATTATATTATCATAGAACATAACATCTATGTGAGTATCTTCAGGATGTTTCAAACTATATTGTTCAACAACTTCGATGATACTCTCATCATAAGAAAACAGTTGCTCTTGATTATTGAAGATGTATCTTATCGATTCTTTAGATAACTTATTCTCAAATCCATGTAGAATAATTTGATATTCTGGTTGTGATAGGGTTTTACTGAAGATGATGAGGTTGTCATAATCAAGAAAGTTATCACTTAATAACATCCGTAATAAGAGGTTGGTCTTTCCACATCCTGAAGATCCAACAATTAACATTCTAAAACATGATGGTAGATTTGGATGATGTCTAAATGTTAATTTATTCATTTTGAATACTGGATTAAAACTCTCTTCATTATTAAAAGAATTCATTTTATACCTTTAAAAAATGCAAATCCCCACACATATAATAAATAGTGCAGTCAATAATTTAATCGATGCAGCTAAACATCGTGTCAAAGAATTAGAATATGATCTAGGGTTTTATAAAACAGTAACTATCTTCCTCACTATAATAATATTTTGTTACTTATTCTTTCAACTTTGGTCTAAAAGATTGACCAGCTTCTTCCATTCGTTTTAAGAACCTATTTTTAGATATTTCACTATTTACAACTATCACCTCTCGTCTTCTACAATCTGATATGTGTTCTATTTTTTCTTTATCTGGTTCAGAAATTAACTCTTTCAACTTTTTATTTTCATCCTCCATGATATTCATGTTCTTATCCATGAATAGAATTGTCTTTGTTTGTTTTTCTACAATATCACGACAAATCACCGTATCAACTAAAAGTTTTTTTCCAATCTCTTCTTTTGTTGTATAACCACACATGTTATACTCAGCTAATTTAGAAGCTATAATTTTTCTCACTTCTGGATCCTCTTTAGCTTCATTATACAACTCAAGTTCCATGTTTTTTATATGAAAAAATTAGAACTTTGCTGAGTCTAACAATTTATCAACTTCTTCTTTAGAAGAAGAATGAGTTTTCACAGTATGATCATTTAAATCTATATAACTCTTTGCTTGAAAATCACAATGTTGACAAGTTAAATTGGTTTGTTTTGTTATAAGATCATCATCATCAATTACAAACTTTCTATTTTCTAAACTTACACCACCACCAACTAAAGAACGTGAACATGCACGTGTATGAGATGTTAAACCAGATTTTGATTTACATATCCTACTACAATGCTCACATCGAAATCCTGTAGATATTGATGATTGTAATGGTGATGGTTGTAATGTTGATGTTGGTACTAATTGATTTATAGTCTTCTGTCCTTCGGATGCTTTCTGTCCTTCGGATATTTTCTTCTTTTTCTTTTGTGGAATTCTATGTCTATATGGTGATGCTATATCTAAATCTTGTCTAATTCTTGCAAGTGTTGATGGAGAAGTGTTCATCATTTTACATATTTGACCTTGAGTTAGTTTTGGATTTTCCATCTTAAGTTTTGTAAATCTTGAAATAACAGATGCTTGTAGTATTGTGTTATAGTTTTCAAAGGGAATCTTATTAACTCTTTCAACTTGATCAAAGACTTCACTAAATTCTTCCATTTTTAAATGAAAAAAAGTGAAGTCTTAATAGTGCTAGAACCTAATCAACCTGATATATTGTTGTTTTGAACCGTCTTTAGGTGATATAACGTTAACGATAGACTATCGTCTGCCGTCGTCAAAAGTATGTACATACATTCATCAAAATCTCTCATACTTTTTGTTTGATATCACCTTAAAACTGAAAATATCTCATACTTTCATCAAGATGTCTCACAAGTTCATCAAAATATCTCATACTTTTTATAGTGTTTTTCTATACTTTATAGGGATTTAGATATAAACCATCACCATATTGTTGAATATTTATACCATTCTTTAGATTCTTGATTGCTGTTTTTAATTTGGTTCTATTAGGTTTTGTGATATCTGATCCTTTCAACATATTCTTTAAATAATCAACAATTCCTCTACCTTGATATGGATTGAGGAATAACCCTTCACCTTCAACTGCTTTGCTCGATTCGGATGCTTTAGCTTTTGCTGCTTCAAGTGCTTTGCTTTGTTCCACTGCTGTCCTTTGGATAACTTTTGCTGCATCATCTTTCAACTTTTTGAGTTCTTCTTCAGCTAACTTCTTCTGAGCATCAGCTTTCTTACTTTCTTTTACAGACTGAACAACTCCCGCAACTCCACCTGCTGCTCCTGCTGCAC
>MQRK01224480.1:9438-22500 GCA_001938485.1 Girardia tigrina | reverse complement strand
AGCGATCTAGAAACATAACTCGTGGTGCTTGCATCATCTAACAGTGCGTTAACCTTAATTTCTCGACCGTTATACTCCAAAATCACTGGAACTATTCTAAATGTTATGTACGCTTTTTGATTTACTTCTAATCTATCTTCTGTCAAAAGCGTTTTTTCCTGATTCTTGTTTGCCTCGTTTTCATTCCTTGAAGTTTTTATATCGATATGAATCAGCCAGTGGTGTTTCAAAGTACATCCTTTTCTTTTACACAAACTTGGTTTTTGACAATTGATTAAAGTGTGTCCTTTCCTTAGACAATTGTAACACAATCCCTTCTCAATCAATACTTTTTTCCTCTCTCTGATATCCATTTTCAAAAATTCACTGCATTCTTGTAAATAATGTTCCTTCGAAGAAGTTAAAAAAGATGTCTTTACTTGACGACTCTTATTTGTTTCTAGATCGACTAGGCGTTCTTCGGCCCTTCTTCCCAATTCTGACTCAAGTTTTAGCCAATTTAAGAAGCGTACAACTATTGGAAGTAAATTTGGATTTTTGTTCAGAATTTCTCTTTCCCAATGCAATAAAAAATTACCTGGTACTTTCTTTAATATCTCATTATATAAAAAACCATTTTCAAGATCATACATCCGTTGTTGATCTTTCAGTTTAATGATAATTTCTTCTAACAATCTTACGAAATTATTCATATCTCTAACTTCATTATACCTCATTGGTCTAAATCGCTTCAGCTCTTCTAACAAGCATTGATACAATCGGTCGTTCCCACCGTACCTTTCTTCAAGTCGTCGTAAAGATGTCTGCAGCGCGTGGGGACCAAAACCGATATTTTTTACGAGCGAAAAAGGTTCTCCTAGTAGAAATTGTCTTAAATAAAAGAGCTTTTCCTCATCGGAACCGTCAGTATCCTCAATACAAACCTTGAAAGACGTTCTCCATTCTTGAAATTCTTTAATCGATCCATGAAAGGTTGGCACTTTCAAGGAATTAAACATCTTCAACTTTTTTTATACTTCAAATCCGAAACACTTTCAGAAGAGGTGGTCCTCATTAAACTTGTTGAGGCGACCTTTTCAACTGAATCTGAGTATTCTTCGAATTTTTTCTCAATCCTTCTGAGATCCTCGTTGATCTCGTCAACATCATCAAACCTTCCGAGCTTCGTCCCGATTTCTTTGAGGGATTCCAATTTTTCGATAACTTCAAAATACTTTTCTTCATACCGGTCTTTGACTTCTTTCCGTTCTTCTCACTGAGCGTTGAATCGAATACCTTGTTTCTGCATCGGGTCAGTGTTCCTTTCTCAATTCTCTTCTTTTGAAGTCCTTCGGAGAATGTTTTCTCCAAATCTTCATAGTCCATCCCACCATTGAGGCGGAGAACTACAATACTATTTTGTTTCACTTATGGTTCTTCATGTTTTATTTTTTTATTGAATGTTTAATTTTCGTTTTTTTAGAAAAACACCTTTAGGGACCTTTCTGAGCATAAACAGGGAAAATAAATCGCACAAAAATTCGGTTTTCAACCTTTTGCAATTTAAGATTCTGCACCAAAAAAGAGGCCAGGATCAAAATCAAAGCCCATTTCAAGAAGAAAGAGTCGAATCTTCAACAACATCTGCGGAAAATCAATCAGTGAGATCAGAGAGTAGCTATAAATCAGGAAATTAAAGTCAACTGTTTGGAGGACCCTCTTGTAGATCGACAGTCGGTTAACAATGCTGATGTGTTGTTGTTAACGCACAAAGAAGCCCGTTTAACGTTCGCAAAATCTCACATAAACTTCTATTGGAGAAAGGTAGTTTTAAGTATTTTTCTAGAATTCACTATACACATTAATATTAGTCATTTTTTGTGGTTAGATGATATTTTCTGATGAAAACAAATGAAATTTGATCGATCCAACGGTGCGGTTTACTACTGGAGAGATCTTTAACAGGTTCTAATGGTTTTTGAAAAGAGAAATTACGGTGGAGGCTTGGTTATGATTTTGGCAGCATTGTGAGTTGATTGAATGGTGGCTCTTGTCTCAAGACGAAGTGCCGTAAATTTATCAATATGCTCCAGAATTATTTATTGCCGTTTCTGCTCCAAAATCTAACCATGCAATACATTTTCAACAGGATAATATGTCAAATCAAGTGAGTCAAGAGACCAAGACGCTTATGTTCTGCAATGGAATCAACTGCATGAATTGGTTCGCCCGCTCACCGGACCTCAATCCGATTGAAAATCTTTGAGTATTCTTCATCGAAAAGTAGAAAAGCTTCATCGACAATATTTGAATGTTTCTGTCCTCAAAAGGTCTATTCAGCTCGCCTGGAACAACGTCAGCGGTTCGCCTCTCTATTATTACTATTATCACTATTATTCGTTGTAGTGATATAACTTAGTGCTCCGTAATCTTTTTACACTCGCGGCACATTTAAGAATTTCGGAAAAGTCTCCGGCACACCACAAGCAAAAATATGAAACAAAATGAGGAATTTTATAAAGATCAAATAACATAAATTCAATTTATTTATTTATATATACATATAATAATTTGTTTTTAAATTATTAATGAGATATTTGTGCTTGATTCAATGAACACAAATGTTTTATGTTTGGCTAAATATTTGAAAGAGCAACCCGAAGTTCTTCGTCAAGACTTTTCAAACACGAGCGATTTTCATTTTTATTCAAAACTAAGGTGGAGAAACTCAGTTCACATAAATACGTCGAGTAAATGGCAGCAAAATTTCGATAGCCTTGTCGGAAATCAAAGGATATTGATTCTTTAATTTAATCCAGAAAACATCTAATGGTATTGCCATGAATTTTATTTTTAACGTTTTTTTTGTTTTGCAATTCAAGATATTCGTCTCGAATTTTCAGGGATAGTCCTTCTGTAGATTCTTCCATATTTGTACCAAAAAGATTTCGAATCAAATCGTATTGTTCTATGTTGACTGCATGAAAGTAGTACTTAATTTTTTGTTGTCGCAATTTTACATGTTCTTGAGCCAAATCAAAAATTATTTGCTTGTTTTAAATCGTGATGCGGTTGGTCCTTTAATACATTTCTAGTGATCCTTGTTGTAACACTATCTGCCAAAGTTCCAGTTTTTTTGAGTCCATGTAATTTGTCGGAGCATGTCAACAAATTTTCATTTGGATCCTACAGTCTTTTATTAGGTTTGTTTATGTGTTTAAATTTATCAGTCATATATGCTATTTTGAAAATCAAATGAAAAAAAGCTGATGTAGTTCAGACATATTTTGATTAAGTAGAAACTGATTAACCTTGTGTCGAAGGACAAATAATCTGACCAAAACTTTACCTCGAGATAGCGAGCGTACTTCCGTGTAATACAACAAAAAATTTACTTTATTGTAGTTTACAACAAAAATAAAAAAATTTTACAGGGTTTTTTTCTCTTTATAAAAAAGAATACAATTTAATTATTAGTAATAATTTATTACAGAACTCGAAATTAAATATAAAAATGATTACTTTATTTTATATTGCAATTTTTTAACTTTTTAATTTTTCTGTAGAATGAGACATATTAATATTTGTTTTACTGAGTTATTTAAATAATAAATATATATTTTCCTAATAATAAATATATATATATATATATATATATATATATATATTTTATATATTTTTATAATAAATATATATTTTCAAATAATAAATATATATATATATATATATATTTATTTATAACTGGTTTGTGCAAAATAAGAAAACATCGTTCCTCAGAAATTTGTGCAAAAAATAGTTATTTGTTATAAATTACAAGTTTTATTGTTCTGAATCATCTTATTGATCAGTAACCTAAGTATCCAATCTGTCCTGCATGTAGCATTACACCTAGGCGGAAACCGTACCTCCACATTAAATCTAAACTCAGAGAAAATCGAAAATTTCTTTGTTAGGAGTCGTTTCGGATTATGTAAGTTACCGAAAATTATAAAACTTTTAACTTCGGAAAAAATTTTCAGTTTTATTGAGTAATTCGAGTTTATTAACGAAAGTTTGACATTATTCTTCACTGACAACCGGATCGATTTTCTGTCGTTTGGTCGGGGTCATTTTGTCAATGATCAAGTAAAATAATTGGAGATCGATTGAACGGTGTTCTGATTTTTTAAATACTCAGAGATAAGAAAGCGAAAGTTATGAAAATTTAAGAGAATTCAAATTTTTATTATTATTTTTTATTGGAAATGAAAATCAACTCGTAAACTTTTATTTTTCATTGATATTACATTTTTTTTGAAAACTTTGCACAATCGCGCAAACAACAATGATTAAATTACTTTACTTAAACAAACCAAAATTTGAATTTTTGATTGATAACAATTCAATGTCTTTAAAAATATTCAATAATTTTCATACATATTCGTGCATATATTTGAAAATGTTTGATCATTATCTTTAATTTTCTTTAATTATTTTTTATTTAATTTTACTTTTAATTACTTTAAACTTCTTTTATGATTTTATTTATTTACTTAATTTAAACCTTTTTTAATTATTTTTTTTAAATTACTTTATTTAATTTTTTAATTTAATTATTTTAATTAGTTATTTTATTAATTATATATTATAAATACAAAAATACGCCATTTATTAAATAAACATTTATTTTTGAAGATAATTAATTTCGATAGTATAACCGTCATCGTAATGTCTCAAAAAATGAATTTTAAATTTGCTTATATAGGTAAGCAGTGATTATGTAATGAATTGATTATTATGTCATCTAAACACGATCGCTGGGGTTTTTGAGAGACCCGTTTACACATTAATCTTAAGATATAAAGATCTGATATAAAGTGCTTCACAGGCCACCTTCTCCTAATAGTTTTTAAAAGGAGAACACAGAATTTTAAAATCATTTATGTTTATGTTTTCATTCGACTTACAATCCTTTCTGTGTTCAGCAATATTACTCCCACCTACATTCCGACCGTGTTCTTGGATTCTCCTACAGTGATGACGAGACGTCTCTCCAATGTATGTGGCATTACACCCATTACATGTAAATTTATATACGAGATCCGAACATAATCCAAATGGGGTTGGAGATTTATTACAAAATACATTTCGGATTTTATATTTTTGTGATATTATTTTTAAATTAAAGGCATTACTTGCGCATTTTAAAATTGAACGTATAAATTGACCAAATCCATCTGAATATGGAATGCTTAAAATGTATTTTAAAGTTGTTGATTCTTCTTTATCATTTTTGATCGGTTTATTAATTAATTTATCAATTGTTTCTTTGGTCAATTTCTCAACAATTGATTTTGAATAACCATTTTTATTCAATAATTTAGTTAATCGGTTAGCGCTATTTTATTTATATAGTTTCCTTAAATTTTGGCAAAATGTTCGATCAATGAACAATTTTCTGCTCCAACACCTAATGTTCGCGTACATACTCATAGGATTAAATGATATATTATTGAGAGGACAATTGAACTGATGTGGTGCAAGTACCATCTGGTTTGATTAAAATGTTTTTTTATTTTTCTTTAGAATAAATAATTTATAATAGAAAAACGATGCAGAAAGTTGCAAAAACCGTCGTTAGCTATGGAATGATAACTTTGAAACTGTTCAAATTAAAAAGGAATATAATTATGATTATCTGTCAGAGAATATACGGAGGCAAAGAATAAATAAATGAGTCTGTTTTAAAAGCTGACCAATGAATGTGAGAAGTTTTCTCATGTGTTTGACAATGCCAATCTCAAAAGCATAAGAAAAATGTTACAAATTTTAGAAATTCAGTAAATCTATTGAGATTAAAGCCAAATAAGACGGATCTAAGAAGCAGAAAGATCGAAAGAAGCAACTTTGAATTTGAATAAAAAGAATTACTTGAACCAACTGGATAGACTGAAGAAGTTGTCCTCCTGTTCACCTGAAAATTTATATTTTACTCAAAAAATTAAATATTTGAACTTTGGAATCCAATTAATAAGTATTACTGATAAAAACTCTCTCGAACAAAAGTAAGATAGAAATATCAGTCTCAATCATCCAAATATAAAAGAATCATTCCTTATGAGTACAGTTTTGGATAAATGGATATACAAGCAGTTCTTTTGCTGTTGGTCTTTCTTCAGGATTTGGATTCAAACAAGACTCAATAAAATCTTTTAGTTCTTTCGTTACTTCTTTTGGCAGCGTATAGCGAATCGACTTTGACTTCGCAATTCTGTTAGCCGCAACAATCGGATTTAGATTACCAAGTGGTAATTTACCTAAGTATTCAACAAAATATAATGAAACACGATTGTAAGTTATTTATGTACCGGTTATCATTTCCACAACGATTACTCCAAATGACCAAATGTCAACCTTGTTAGTATAGACCAGGTCGTTTGTAACCTCGGGTGCCATGTAGTGTAAGGTTCCTGGAGAGGATTTGACGAGATTCATCATCATATCATAGTCACACGAGTTATTCGTTAATTTCGCTAAACCAAAATCAACCAGTTTAGCGTGACCGTTACCGTCCAAAAGAATATTTTCAGCTAAATCAGAAAATGAATTACTTTCAAATTGACAAAAATTTATTAAACGTTTTATATCTCGATGAATGACGCCTTCTGAATGAAATTTGTCTATTTGGTTCAATATTTCATACGAAATTCTCGCTACTTCCGTTTCTGAAAGACATTTTTCTTTTTCCAAGTAGGATTTAAGAGAACCCTTAAGGAAAAGAAAATAGTTACTACAAAAGCAACAAAAGAATTCAATGATTACACCGGGTAGATATTCCATTCCCAAACAGACATTACCATCGTAATTATATAATCCCTCATACTTGANTATTTCATCAGATTTTCCAACTTGGTAATGAATGCTAATGTCTCGATAGAGGTCCTCAGATTCATCTAAAGGTTTTTTCATTATAAAAGTTTCCTCAGTTACTTTATTTCTGCACAAAAGAACCTCTCCAAAACCTCCTTTAGCAATTGCTTTCGAAACTTCAATACCATCCATACTTAAAGAACAATACCATTTGAATAAACTGGCAAAATGTTATATTTATCCTTTACCTTCTAATATACTCAAATGTGTATTTACTTTTTAAATATTGATCCACTTGAAGAACGTCTTCCTCTTGTAATTGGTGATCTCCCCCAGACTCTACCAAATACAGCTGCTTGGGAGTTATTTTAAAAGCTCGGCTAATTTCCTTTTTGATTTGTCGAATATTCGTGATGTCTGCCGGCATTTGAATGAAATGATCATAATTATCTATTTTAACTTGAATAAACTGATCATTGCTGAATAAAAATGTTAACTGGTTAATTAATCATCAATATTACATGGTGATGTTATTTTCGATCTCTTTATCAGTAAAGCTGGAAAAGGAAAACCGTTTTAGAAATCTGGCAATTGGAAATGCTCAATAAATACGAAACAAAATAAAACAAAATCAGTTACAGTTTCATTAAATCTCTTGCAAACTCCTCGCAGTTCTTCAAACATTCGACGGTGTCATTCCTGAATCACAGCGCACATCATCCATCAATGGTACACCTTATCAATCTTACACAATATCCCTCAGAGACTTCTCATTAGAGCCACTGCTCGTTGAAACTGATACTATCGTTTTTTCAAACATGGATTTCGATTCGCAACTATTCTTTTTAAAAACCTCTCTTATATTTTCATCCTTTGTATTTGATTCCAAATAATCCCACAGAACGATACATCTATTTGGAAAAATCAGAAATTCGTATGGTTATACAGTTAAACATATAAATAAATCTTTAAATAAAATTAAATACCATATTAACCAATAAAATTGAACTTTAATATTATTTTTCGGAAAAATAATTACCATATATCTCGTAAAAATTATGAAAATTAATAAAAGAAAAAAATAATAATAGTAGCTGAAGATGACTGGAAAGCTAAATTTTCATATTTGAGAGTGAAAATAAACAACAAAAAATTTAATTTCACAAGACTTGCAATGTACATTGTAGTGGCCTACCTAATGATATTATATTATATTAATAAATATATATTAAAATTATATATGTATATATAATATTATATTAATTAATTTTAAAATTAAAAAATCAATACACACATTAAATGTTTCTATCTGTTTCTTGGTTTTTATGCTGATAATTTTTATCAAATTTGCCGACATCATCAATTAACTAACGAAACAATCTCAAATCCAAACATAAGTTCCAACACCAAACAAAAAACTTTGCCCAAAGATAATCAATCCAAATATTACAAAGATAATCTACTCAAAGATAATCACTTTACCAAATATTGATCTTCCAATTCTTTACTGTTTGTAAATATTATAAGGCAGTCTATATGACGAATAAATTTATGTCCCCGAAATTGCCTCTAAATAATTACTATAAGTAAAGAAAATTATTCTTAAAATAAAATTAACAATGAAAAGTTGTATTAACACGTTAATGGACACAACGGGCACTGCACCCAGTTTTTTTTTGTTAAAATAGAGGGAACTTCTATCGGTGTCCGGCTTTAATTTTCACAAACATTTGTACATATCAATTATTCACTCAAAAATATAACAAAATATAAGTTTTAGCAAATTCAGGAAAAGAAAAGTTACTTGCAGAGTTTACCACGTTCGCATAAATTGATGTGTCCTTCAACGTGTTAAAATTTAAACTGTAAACGAAAAGAAATAAAGAAGAGGAGAATAACAATATCGACAAAAGAAGTTTGGTCTGAGACGAAATCAAGTAAATAATGTTACTTATTTTAAAAATGGATAATTGAATTTGATATGAATAAGATCCATGCAAAATTCTGTTGGTCTTTTATTTTTGAATTTAGTTGTGATGAGTTGTTGAATGAGGAAGGCGATGATAGAAAACTCCGGTGAATTGGATAGATTGTTCCGTTAGTTGTTGGGTGATGTCGGGAAATTTGATATAAAATAGCCACATAAAATCCAAGAAACGAATAGAAGATTAAACATTTTTTGGATTGATTATTTTACAATATTATTTATTCACTAACAATATATATAAGAGAGAAGGATTCTTCATTGTAAAACTAACTAATAACAAGATTCCGAAACATTTCGACAATACTACGTAACTAATCTATATTTATTCATTTCCTCAACTCGTGATCATTGTTTTGTGATTTTCCTAACGTTCTAGGTTTCTAATTCTTCTGTTAAAATATTTGTTGCATGATATATTTTTGTTTTAATAGTTACTTATTTTTATTTATAATATTGCAAAGAAGTTGATTTCAGTACGTAGTAGTTCTATTGCTAAGATTTTTGCAAACATTATTAAATTTAATATGGATGTTGAGTTTCCTTTATTCCATAAATTTCTTTGTTATCCTCTGGTTTTCACATTTTTGGTCATTGAATCTCTTTTGAATTTTCTTTTTGATGTTCTCTGTATCACTGCTGTCTTTCTCTTTTAAGTTTTTTTCCGAAGTTCTTCGAGTGTTTCTATATCTATTTCCTTTGTCGTCAAATTTTTCGTAGTAAACATTATAAACTTTTCAATATTTTATAATTAGTATTGTAAGAGAGTTAATTATTAACCTAAACCATAATCTAAACACTAATCTTAACCATAACACGAACCTAACCCATAATCTTAACCTTTAATTATAAAGAAATTGAAAAATTAAATTAAAAAATAATATATACTGATGATTATAGTAAGTAGATAACAATTGAGCGTTACGGACCTTCCCAAAAGTAGACACACATACAAACTTGGATTTATTTTATATAGATATATATTGGTGTTTGATCATAATGAATGATTCATTGAAAGTGAACCTGAATTGTCATTTGCGATAATTTATGACATTTGATTTCGAGGAATCACATAATATATTCACATTTGACTTAAATGACGCTTACGATTTTGAATGGCTAGTTAGTGATTTCACTAATTAAAATCAAATTAAAAGACTTCAATAGAAAATTATTTCTCAATAAACAAAATGAGAAGATTTTAGACAGGATTGAGAAAGGGGCTCAGCGCTTGACGTTCAAGATCAGCAACTATTGAATTGTATTTTTATTGATTATATCATTTGATATTGCATTGGGATAATAAAGTAATTTTTGTTGTAAAATATTTGACAATTTCAATTTTTATGGTGTTCATGGTGTTCCTGTGGTTATTATACAGTAAAAAATGAACATTTCTTATAATTACATTTGATCAATTTCAAGTGATTAAATTTTGCATAATTCAAATAAAAAACTTACAGTGCCAAATGAAAATAATCGATCAGATTTCCATTAATCAGACTAAAAATATTAATTAAATATTTTAAATAATTTATCATACTTTGGGAAGTTGTCAGTTGACAACTTCCATAAGTCTCTACAAATATCCAAAATCCGGTCGGCCATTCTCATGGAAAAGAACAAGTCTGATGTTTGAAATGGTCTTGGTAGACCTGATAGTCTTTCGTCGAGTTTTGATTCTTTGGACGCTTCTGATAGCAAAAAGGAGCTGGAATGAATTTGAATACATACAATAACTATATGCACGAATACTTTAAACGATTCATTTCTTTTTTAATAAGTTTCATATTCTCCCCGATAAAAGAACATGACATCAGACTTGAGTCGATTCTGAATAATGTTTTATAAATATTTATTTTCTTAATCTTTTCTCACAAATAAAATTTCCATAGGTATTTCTTTATCAAATATTGTTCATAGATATGGCAGACTTCTTCAAAACAACCGACTGAACCCTCATGCCAACTAAAGATGTTCCAAGAAATAAAACTTTAAAAGTGATGAATTTTAACTAAGTAACCTAATTAAAAGTTTATTCCACTCTTTCTTTGAATGGGACTTCGTGATCTTTTGATGGTCCTTTAACTCCACCCCGTAATGATTCCAAATATGAGAATATTGAAATCCGGTTATCAATTGACGGATTTTTGATAGAACATCTGAAACTGTACTCTCTCCCTTGACAATCAAGTGAACCATTTCCGGAGCTCCCATCGCAATGAAAACATCCAAAATGACATCCTCTCTACATTCAAATTACCGGTAATTGTACGACCCCCATAGAAATATATGAAAAAAAATAAATAAAAATTGTAATTTTATATCAAGAGATTTTCATTTTAAAATAAAAGATGAATTTTATAAAAATGAAATGTTTATTTTTGCAAAAGAATAAATATAGAATTAGTAAGAGCACTTATCAATCGAATTAAGCCCATTTGAAAACCTCGAAGGCAAAGTTTTGTAAATTCAAGCCTACTTCTTAATATTAATTGTAAATAGAGTTAAATATTTTTCGCTACCACACTGCCTTAACGTTAGTTTCCTCAAGTAAGTAATAATTATATTTTCGAGTTCATTAAGATGTCAACCCCTTCTGGGATCGATTGGCATTGAAGTTGGTGAGACCACGTCGGAAAAATCAACTTTAAAGGAAACTACTGCTAGCCTAGTTATAGGGGGTTATTTTGGGTGGTCCTGTTCATAGAGATCTGATGTTTAGGTTCGGTAAAATGATTTTTCTCATAAATTTTATCAAATAAATTATTCAACAGATGATTGCAGTTTTCGTTCTTGGCAGTTTCATTTGACTAAAGAGCTCTAAATAATCTTTCAAAGACTTTGGCGTGAATATTTGGTTTGGTGATTTGCTGAAGATATCATTTTGAAGACTTCCTTGAGCGTGGAATTCATATCAAAATTGCACTCATTAAAGCAACGAAACTACTGTAAAATCCCGAGTATAAGCTGCAGCTTATTCGTGTAAAAATAAGACATTTTTGCGCTGCAGCTAATACGATGCGCAGCTTATATGACTAAAAATCATTTACTAGTAATTTGAAAATTAACTTTTTTATTTATTTACATGTACATCCAAATTTTCAACGTCACACTCTTCAAAGCCATCAGTATTTTCATCCTCAATTACAGTGAAATTTTCTAGTAAATTGGCAAATTCAGGAATTTCTACAATACCTGGTCTGCACCTATTCACTTCAGTTTCATTCCCTTTAGTTTCAAGAACATCATCTTCACCGAATGAAACTCGGAAGCCATTCAAAATGGTTGAAATATTTATTTATTCCCAAGAAAAGACAATTCATTCAAAAATAGTATCCCAGTCAGCGGCTTTCATGTTGTTTGACTTAGTACGTTTGATATTCTTATATTCATTGATGATCCAATCCTCCCACTTCTTGCGCAATTTAGATTTGAAGGAACGGTTAACAGTGAGATCCAATGGCTGCAGCTTTGATGTCAGTCCGGCTGGAATGATAGCTACTTTGGACTCTTTCTTAATTTTATCAAGTGTATTAGGAACGAGATGTGAACGATGCATATCAAATAAAAGCAATGATGGTACTTTTGGATCCTGGTCCCATGGTGTCTTTGGCGGCAATGTATTTCGATTCTTCCAGACATTTTTGAGCCATATTTCAAGCGTTTCGTGATTCATCCAACCGGATCCATTAGCTGCATCAATAAGCTTTGATTCAGGAATGCAGATCTTTGGAAGTGTCTTTCTGTCCAAAATAACAAAAGGAGGAAGTTTAGTACCATCTTTGAGAACACATAGATTGACAGTAAAACGTTTTTTCTCGTGTCCTGTAGTTTTAATTCGAACTTCGGTGACACCTTTAGTATCAACTGTATAATCTAAAGGCATGTCACATTGAATGGACACTTCATCAAAATTTCCGATTTGATTATCGGGCAAATCCTTTACCAAGTCAGTGATGATGCTTCTAAACTTAGCTACTTGCAATTCCCACTGTTTGGGTAACTGTTGCTTTGTTGTTGGCCGTCGAACACCAAAATTTTTGCGTTTCATAAAATTATCGGCCCACTGAGAGCTCGCAATAAATCTTTCAACCTTCATCTCTTTGGCAATAAGTTGTGCTTGTAATAGAATTTGTGTAACTGACACTTGAAGTTCGCGTTCACGTTGCTTTACCACCCATTCGTATAATTTACATTCCAATTCTGGGTATCTAGCATTGCCACCACGCAACGCTCTTCGATTTGGA
>MQRK01224468.1:6184-17699 GCA_001938485.1 Girardia tigrina | reverse complement strand
AGTGCTCAAAATGTCCACCTTCAACCTTGCAACAATCTCTATATCTGTCCAAAACACTCTGACACACAGTACGACACAAATTCCGATCTCCATCAATTTCAGTGAATGCATCTGAAATGAAGTTTCAAATTTATCCCTTATGTGATAAATTGTCTTGCGTGAAGGTGGAGGAGTTTGAAAGGCTTTTTGCCAAGCTGTGCGCACATGCTCGGCATTTTCCGATTTCCAATACTGCTTTAATATTCACTTTCTTTGCTCTGTATTGTAATTATTTGCCATTGTTCACAGTTCAGGGTTCCTGTAAATAAAAAACAAATTTATAAAATGTATTACGTTTTTAAGACATGAGTGTGTAACATAGAATAAGAGTTCAGTAATATTTTCTATAATTTATATCTAAACGTTATTGTGAAGGCGAAACAGATAATGAAGCAACTGTAACCCTATTTTTGGCCCACCCTGTATATGTTTAAATATTAAATTAATTTTAGAGTTATATTATTTGATTTTATTCCGTTTTTAAATTTTCGAGTTATTCTTTAATTTAACTTGAATTATGAAACAACTTATTTTTTTTAATTATGTTAGAAAATATATTATCGTATAAAATTTTTGTCAATAAAAATAAAAAAATATTAGAATTAATCCTTTTATTATTATCCATATGAGCGATATTATATTATCAAAAATAAAGAAAATTGAAATTTTCACAAACGAGCACTCCCATGCTTCAAATCAGCCACAAATAGAAATACAACAAAGAACATTTTCTATGTTATCCGATTTACCAAATAATATTGAAACACCAATAGTTCTTTTTGGGCGAGTTATTAAAGGAGTTTCTGAATCTACTTGAACTCAAATGCCTAAACTTGATGCGTTTTGTAAAATGGTAAACTGATAAACTCTCCCCAAGTATTTCAATAAACAATTTTAATATATTAATAAACAACGTCACCGAAAAATTGTAACCGTTGGAATTGTCAGGTGTCGATAAAACGTCGCCGAATCGCATATTTCTACATATTTGTGTTTCTCAATATTTATCTATAAAAATTACCCTAATTTCAATGTTAAGTTATGTATGTTGACTGAGTTTAGTGTCTGTAGATAAAGTTCATTTATTACACTGCGTTCTGTATGAATTCCAATGGTACAGAAACATCTAGAAATTTGGTAAACGTTTTGGTAAAGGTAAACTTTTTAACATAATATTATCAAACTTTTATCATATTATTTTTATATATAGACTTACATAGACTGTCTGGTTATAAATATATACCCGCATTAATTTTCTTCTGTTATATACCTTTTTCAAATGATCCTATTTTCTGTCAATTAATAAATCTCTAAACGGTATTTTACAAGGTAACGGTAATTTGCATTTTCGCACTAAGTAATTGCCGAAAGAAATGGACACAAATGTATCAACAATAAAAAGATAATTAGGAATCTTTCCAAACAAAAACTGGCCAGAGGACCAAAATGATTGATATTTATGGTCTTTCAACTTTATTTTCAGATCGTAAACGGAAAGTACTATCGATCTTTGTTTTGAATCATAATTATGCCACTTTAATTTAAAATTTTTAAAAACTAAAAATAATATTTAATTTTACGTAATCTAAAGTTTGCTAAAGATAAAAATAATATTTAATGTTACTTAAATAAAAAATTTCCCAAAACTTCAAAATTTTGCAAGTAAATACAAAAACTAATAATTTGATCAATTTTGTGTCGCACGTTTTTTCGGGAAAACTGGTGCTATTTTGTCATCGAAATTTTTGGTTATACAAAAGACAAGTTTTAACCCTTTTAACACTATTTTTTTATTTCAGTAATCCATGTAATTTTATCGCTCAAAATATTTTTTTTCAATTTATTTTGATTAATTTGATCATAAAAAAATGTTATTGCAAAATAATAACTAGGACATATTGTCCCAATAGTATTTTATGATAGTAAAATAATTATGATTACTGAAATAAAACAATCGTGTTGAAAGGGACAATATGTCCCAATAGTGTTGAAAGGGTTAAATGCATTTCCTAATTTTCGATCCATTCTACAAGATATGAAGAGTGAATGATACTTGTGAGGAATATTTAAAATTGTTTGAATGTGTAAATGTATTGATGTTGTATGTTGATTTGAGTATGTTGAAATTAGAATGGTGATTCTCCCACCCAGATGGAAATTGGTATTTTTTTGTATATTTACAGTGATTGAATAGTCGAACATAATTAAAATAATAATTTGATAAGTTCATATTTTTTAATGAATAATTAAAATTAAGTTTAATATTTAAAAAAAAACAAAAAGAAAATCATTTAATTAGATTTAAATTGAATTCATTGTTAACAATTTTATAAAGTTTTTATTATTCTGAGTTTTTATTTAGAAATGGTTAAAATTATTATTTTTAATTAATGTTTTTATGAAGTAAATATTGCAAAAAGAACTAGAAAAAATTGTTCGAATAATCATGATTAAAAATAGAAATTAAAAAAAAACCAATTAGAGCGATATCCAACAGTGAAAGATCGTGCGAGAGTTGTAATTAAACCAAATGCGATAATAATAAAGATGCTATTGAAAATTGTCTTTGTTAAGAGAACTCACACATTTGACAGAACATTTATTACATTCACATTTCTTATCATCTTTATGATGATCAACAGTAAGGCTTTCACTTAGATCCATCAATCAATTTTCAATATCTCCCATTATAATCTGAACTATACTTGAGAAGATTATTTTATTTAAAAATATTTACTTTAAATTTTATTGGCTGAAATAAAATATTTTTGTAGTCAGTTTTAAACATTAATTTGATTTTAATTATTTAAAAATTTACAAAAATAAAATCAATAAACTTATTTAAAAGTTGCAATAATAAAAATTAAAAATTTGAATATTAAATCTAAATTTAAATAAATTAGTTTCAGATTATAATGAATTAAATATTGATAATCCATCTGGTTAGGAGAGGCACAATCCCAAATCAAATTACAACATTTAAACATGCAAATACTACACAAAACATCCACACACCAAATATTCCTCACAGTCTTAATGTCCTTAACAATACTCTTGATCGAAAATAAATTGATAATAAGAACTAAATGATAAATATTTATTTTTTTCAAAGGGATATTAGGCTAATTGGTCGAGTGACAAAGATCTTTTTTATCAAATGTTAATTTACTAGAAATATTAATGATTAATAGATCAATTTAAATATTACTCTAAAGAATTAATTACTTCAGGAATTAAAAAATGATGAACTAAATCTGATACTATTTCCTCTGTCAGTAAATAATCTCTGTTCTTCTCTGTTTCATAAGCAATGTTGTTTATCTTCTCTGCCATTTCTTCAATGTCACGTCTTGCTACACCTTCTGCAGTTAAATCAATGTTTTCTGATATAATATCTTCCATATAGGTTTCAACTGTTGTCTGATGAACTTTAACAATCTGCGAGTAATTAAATGCTGAAGTAAATGAAAAAAAATTACTTGCTTGAAAATTTCATCCTCTTCTCGGCGTCTTCTTTCTTCCAGTTGTCGAAGTCCACTTTCTTCAGCTTCTCTTAATCGCCTTTCTCTTAAAGCCATCATTGCGAAAGCATGAAGTCGTCTTTCTTCTTGTAATCTTATTAGTTCTTTACCTAAGAAATCACTAATATCTCCAAGACTTTGTCCTTCAAAAGTTTCGATCACCTCATATATTGTTGATTCCTAGAAGAAAAAATAACTTATTCTGTATTTTTATAATTATGTGTTATTTTAGTTATTTCTTGAATATTATAAAAATTCATTATGAGAATGAGTGTATAAATATACAAATCAGATTATCATTGTTAAGTGTAATATTTAATTAAAATAATACTTGCCCACTTTCACATGTGTTTATTTCTCCCCGTAGATCCAGACATTGAAGTTGGTGAGTTAATGTCCTGTTTTTGTTTTTTATTAAATTTGATCTGAATGTATTGTGCTCGGAGGATGGGGACATCAAAAATTATTGGGCCAAAAAATAATTAGAAATTAAACAGATTATCATATAAAAAATGATTTGTTTAAACTAATATTATTTGTTTTCGATTACACTTAAATTTACTTATTACTTATTTTTATATTTACTCTTCTCATTTGTTTGATCAATCGTATAATTGTAACTGACCTTTGCCGAATGATATGCATTGCAATGACACTCGACAGACGAAATCGTAGAAACTGATAATCTGCGGTATATAAAACCCTTTCTAATAATGATCGAACAATTTGGAATAGTGTTCATTCAGGTGAAAGACGAAGAACTGTAAATATTTTTCGCGAAATGTTGGCTCAACACATGAAATATTTAAATACTTCATCAACGAAGAAATTATTGTGCAACACCAATAAAAATAAAAAGCCCAGTGCGTAAATGGGAATTACACTAATTTCATTGAAAGTTATGTTCTAATTAGTGTTTTTTAACATCTTGGGCATCATGAAGCAGAAAAATATAGATTTACTCATGTGGTGATATCATTCCTCACCACATTCAATAAAATTGAACTTTAATGATGTCAAATCTCATGACATCAATAGAGTTCAAATACCTGTGATTTCATATGTCATGACATCACCGGAATGTGCAATTGCAAAGTCAATTTTAATTGCATCAACTGACCCCGGGGCATATTGCATAATATTATATAATATTGCCTTAATATAAAAGGGGAAGATTTCCAAGTTTAATTGGTTAGCAAACCCCGATCAATATTTTATATAATAAATTTTATTATCTAGTTTACATTCTTTACAACTCATATTAACTATCTGTTTCGCAAGCTAATATTTTCTACTTAAATTATTATGCAAAATGTTTATTTTAATATGCAAAATTTAAAAAAATACGCTTTTTCGAATTTCAATAGTACTGGAAATAACCGTTGTAGAATTTCCCTCCACGATAATTTTTTATTACTCAATCCCTTTTTTACGGATATAATTATTCGTTGTTGAATGTTTAATCTTACATGTATCATATCTCACATTTCGTCGAATACGTGAAACCTGATCCAGGAGGATATAAGAAATTTGTCGTAGAACATCACAATAACCACGAATATAACTACTAAAAAATCGAATTACTCAATTTTTACTTGCGCATCGGTTTGATGATTCTATTGGAAAAAAACATAAAAGGAAGAAGACAAACTTGCTGTCATTCTCCAAGTGCTTCTCATATTTATCGATAACTGCAAAAAGGCTTTATATGAATCACCCATTTGAAACACGATTATAATTACGGGATCGTCTTCGTTCCGACTCAGGGTACAACCCGATCGGAAGATGACCCCGTTGGTTTCTTAACTCCCGGTGACCATTGTAATTGTCGACGCCCTTGACCGCGCATGAGGGGCTCAAATAAATTTTAAAATGTGGATGTTTTAATTAATTTTTAATTTTAATATTTTTAATAGTTATTGAAATTCGGCTTGATTGGATTTGGCTGTTTTGAAATTTGTTATGGGAAGAAAATGGAGAACATGAACAATATTGAATGATACAATGGATGCTTTGTTTCGTTCAAACGTCTTATGTTAAGAACTAAGAAGTTTATTGTACTTTAAAGGGAAAAACGGTAGAGAGAAAGAACAGGTCATGAGAGTTTTCTTATCGATAACAAGAGTGCTTGGGAAATTATTCAAGGCAAAAAATGACATCTACAGCGCCTTTACTGCAGCATTCATCATCAATATCCCTGAGAAAGAGGCTATGTACGTAAATAAGTTGATAAAAGAACATCTAGAGTAAAAGTTAACAGATATATGGATGTATATGCATTGATAATATAAGACCGCAGCTGAGAAAAGGGACCACAAGTCGCTGCACAGAAAGCCAAGAAATCGCCTGTAATCGTGGATTGGTCAAAAATGGGACAAAAGTAGTTCTCTATCTATTTCAATAGGTCAATCCATGCCCCTGAATACAGTATGCATCATTTGTTGTTCTGGCCTATTTATAGGCATTAACTACCAACTTCAAGTGACTGAGTGAAAAGGGACCACAAGTCGGCCATTGTGTTTTCGCTAATAAATCATACCAATACTGAGAAAAATACTTTTTGTAATTAGGTATATATAGCGGGCTTGATGTTTAATTTCAGTGAAAATATTTAAAGTCAGGTGAATCATTATTCAGACTGCTGCTGCTGTCTAAAACGCATTGTAAACGCATTGCATAATAAACATAATGTTTCAATTCGCGTTTTCTCAAAAACGAGTTTTTACGAATATGACCATTGTAATATCTGTAGATGAGTCAAATGATGGAATATCAGCATGACATTTTGCACAGATGTCAACTATTATGAGACCTACAACGTGGCACTCTTAACTCAGTTTCCTACTTGTGGTCCCTTTTCTATGCTTTGGTCATATATAGGTAGAATAAGTTTCACAAATGTATTTTAAAATTCTTTTCTGATAATTTTCCAATTTTAATTTTTACTGTTGACATTTGTCGACTACATAGGAACATAATAGTTAAAAATTTATTTATGGTATTAATCATTGTTTTTTCACTATTGTAAATATTGACAAATTCATGTAAAATTTTTGGAAAAAACAATTAAATTAAACGAATTGATAGAAAAATTTAAATGAAATTAATTTATTATTAATTATTAAAAATGCTTAAATTATGAAAATATCACTTATGTTTCAGAAATAAATGTAAAATTACTTTGTTTTCAAAAAGCATTTGAGTTCTTTGATGAGCTAGTATGATATACTTTTCGTGCTTCTTAATTTCCATTTCTTCTTTATGCAAAGCATGGGTAGATTGAATTTCTTTGATTAATTGTATACGTTTTTCCTTCCCTTCATACATCATTACTTGTATGGCTCTGCCTTTGACCAACTGGCTCAGGAATTGCATAGCAAAGTCGAAGTCAGTATATTCCTAAAAAATGAAAATAATAGATCTAATCTTTAATAATTAATATGATTATTCCTAAAAATTATTTTCATGTAACAAAATCTTTTATTACAAACGATACAATTCACTACTGTGTATAATGGTTAGTGTTTAATAATATTAATATACCAATAATGTAGAGACAAAAAACGCAAAAACAATTATTTAACTCACAATAAATGAGATCATTTCAAATCTAACCCTTATTTCAAATTTCTAAAACACGTTACAACACCCCTTGACTTCGTGTCACATACGCACACTCCACCTGTGCCATCGAGAGTCCTGCTCTCTCTCGGTGACTGCACTCCCGCGATGACGAAATCCTGGAACATAACTGGCCGCACTATCACTCTGCTCCTCCTTCTCATCACCCTCAGGTTGATCACTTTCCCAGTAGTCTGTCACAATCCCGCGGAAGATCGTTTTCTGAATCTGAGCTGTTGCTGTATTCGTTTGCATTTACGTCTTTCGGGACCACTCGAAAATTCGTCGGTTTCCCTTCCGGTTCTGTTGTTCTACTTTCAGACACGTGCATTACATGCTATACGTGGTAAGAGAGTCCGTCGATTTCCACCTGATTGGGTTAGCAGTTCCCATTCAGTACTGCATGTTTACACTACATGAAATTAAACGATTTCTAGGAAGCTGTTGTGCGAAACCGATCGGAACAAGGACAAAACCTTTGCCGCTGGGATTTTACCGTTCAAGTTTGGAGTAGAGTTGTACCACGCTACCATGTTGTTGACCTCTTTTCGACTATGCACTTCCATGCTCATGATTGTCTGATTACAGCTCTAAACAATTCAAATCCAACTGGGTCGATTGGTGCACAGAAATTGCATCTCGGCACCTATTTCAGATAACAAATTATGAATTTATGCTCCGCAATGAGTCCTGAGATTAACGAACAATAGCTAACAGATTATCTACCACACCACGAAGTACCCTGGTCCACAATCTACCATTGTCAATAACTTCATCTCTGTCGTAAACGTGACACACACAGCGAGTAGTTTCCACGTTTTTTTAACGCCTGACTAATATTTCTCTCACTTCACTGAGTATGGGTCAAACGATGAAAAGCGAGAACATCCATACACCTCTGCTTGAATTTATTTCTCGATCACTAGTCTCGGACCCTACAATATTCTCGCCAGGAACATAATCCTTCTGACTCCAAAATGGTAAATACAATTGAACGTTTCTAGGCTGTCAAGCAACTCTCGTTCCTAATCAACCATTACCATCGCAAACCAATCATCGAGCACTCGAGTGAGGCAATCTAACGTGTTCTCCGTTGAACCAATCGGCACTTTAAATATACCGTTCACTGGATTTTCATATCCGAGACGCTTTGCCCCTTTCTCTGCAACCTCCACCACTCGTGGTTCCACTTTCTCGTCCCATTAGTCTCGATAGGCCATTACACGACTTACATATAACGATGGATCTAAGTTAAAGGTCATTCAAGGTCATCCAAGATCGAATACTTAAAATTTGAATAAAAACTTAGGTGATCGTGAGTTTTATTTCATAATTGAGTTTTAGTCATTTAGTCATGATATTAAATAAAGATCTTTAAATATCTTTCATGATAATTCTAGGCCTTCGTCGATATCTCAAAATCAAAGTTTGTTTTAAAGTTGTTGAATAATTAAATAAAATTTAATTTATTTTCTTAGAAATACTCACTGATGTTTTTATAACACTGAACACTATTTAATAGGTAAATATGCAGATCTATAACATAAAAACGACTGTGGGTACTGATCTATTGTTATTATTACTATATAACTATAATAAGTATTATCTTAATAATAAAATTTATACAACTGTGACCCAAATCATTTGAACAAACACCCATTTTGTCAAGTGTGCTGAAATATCATTATTTGAAGTTATTTTTTCATAATAATAATGAAATAAAACTTTTAAAATGTTTAGTAATCTAGAAGTTTATGATATTCTTAAGAGTAGGTTAGGTTTGTTCAGCTTACCTGCTACAAGTACCATGTAAACCTGTTCTCCGTGTCCTATGGTCGAGTGGTTATTAACAAGACAGGCCGCCCCATCTAAAGTAATGTGGATGAGGAGGGCGTTTGGACACCCAGCAAGATTAAAAAAATCTGCTAAAGGGTAGATGAACTCCTAGGAGGCAGCAGCCATCCAAACCTGTAGAGGAAATAGGCTCCACCAGGTTACTTATCTACTGATACACAAAAAATATGCAAAATCAATCCATAAATCACTCAATTCCGGATAGGTCGGCGCCCGAGTCAACAACGGCTGCGTTTCCCTTTGTGCCGACAGGAGGTTAGCGAAAGATTGAAGCAGATGGAACATAGAAGGTTTGAGGAGGACGACTGAAAATAGAGAGCAGTTGAGAAGGGTTGTGCCTAATTTTAGTGCATCCACGGCCAAATGCGAAAGAAAAAAATAGCAATCATTAACGATTTTCTATCACAATTTTAAGGTTTTCGAAAATTGATGCTCAGAATGCTTAGAAAAAAAGCAAATTTTACCAAGATTGCCTAGTATCATTATTCAGTAAACAAATGATGAGTTGATACAGCTGGAAATTAGAAAAATGTTAGATATTCCAAAATCCACATTTTTAAATATTGTCATTTTCAAGACATAAGAAAAAGCGACATGATCAATTAATCAGGCCAACTAAAACATAACATCTAACATATCAAAACCTTGAAATAAAAAAAATAAAACATCCTGTAATACGAGTACAAAAACAATAAGTCAGAGTCAGATGAATATTTTTGGGTTTAAAACATTCTACTTAAAAACATTCGGTAAAACACGTCCAGAGACTCAAACGACGTATTTTTTGTAAACAATATCGAAATTTGATTGGTGAAAATTGTTGCAAGGTATTTTTCTTTAATGACTCAACATTCTATGAGTTTAGCTAAATTGTCTACTTTGTAACGGGCCTAAAATGTCAATGGTTCCTTCCTATTACATATTCTAGCTTTCAAACTTTCAAAAAAAGTTATGATATGGAGGAGTCTTTCGGATCAGGATATCTAAACTTTATTCCAAGTTGAACCCCTGTAAGTGGCATATTTTACAATCATATCATGAAAAGCAAATTTCAAATGAGTATGACATTTCATAAATGTAGTGTTTAAACAAGATTAAACCACTGTCCACATCTGAACACTTGTGAAGTACAAGTTTACTTCTAATGGGATTCCGATTCTGCAATGGGCTAAAAACTCTACTGATCTGAATCTCATGGAAAACTTATGACAAATAGTTACGAGAATGGTGAGATGTCATTATCCACAAAGCCTACAAGATTTATTCCATTTCGTCAAACATAACCGGTGTTTAGAGATGTCTCAGATCTTAGCAGGAAACTTGTTTATTTAATGTTCGAATGCATCAAATCTGTGCTTAAATGTCATGGACATGTATCAAAATACTCTAATAATATCTCATAGTTGTATTATTCGAGTGTTTTGCTTTCAAATTTTGACTGTAAACAAAAATTTTTAAGTTTTCAAAGATTTGTGCTTTGCCATTGTTATTCATTTAATATCAAATAACAAATTCCGATTATAAGATTTATTACTATAACAAAATATCAACAATCTAGTCTATTTAATGGGGAAAATAGTGATGCTATAATGACTCATATTTTCAAAGCCTTTTCATTGGTTTACAATCACAAAGACATACATACTATCAACAAACATTCAGCATACATTCAACATCAGACAAATAACCAATATTATTGTATCATCACAATTGACTTTACACAATCAATTTAATCAACAATCACTCAATAATTATTATGCAATTAATCTTAGTTACTTCTGTTAGTAACAAACAATATTGATTACATAATTAAACAATATTCCTACTCACAGCCATAATTCAAACTCTCTTTGAATTTTAGTTATTTAGTCCAATAAATAAATAAATAATATTTATTTTTATTATAATTATATATTTATAACATAAACTTGACATTTAGGAAAATTATAAATGCAGAAATTACAGTATCTTCGAAGTCCAAAGTTGGTGTTGGTGGTCGAGTGATTAATTTTTCATTTTTCGACAGAAATCGCAAAGGCCTCCTTTTCTCCTTTTGCATAATTTGTTTCTTAGTTTTGATAAACTTAATATAAGTAAGATTAAAATCATTAAAATTTAAAAATCTTTTAAAAAATTTAAAAATAAATAATAATAATTACACTTTATATACTCCTTTTGAAAATGTTCGGCTTCTCTAAAAAGATTTTAAATCTTTAAGGCCGAGCAAATATCGCCACTTACGACCATCTGGATTATATATTAATCCCATTACAATTTTATTTCCTTTGCATTTTAAATACTTTCTTGCAAGCTCTGTTTTAAAAAACAGGTTTAGAGCATATATTTATGTTTCACGATGTCAAATAATGATAATTTAAAAAAAAATCGTATTTGGACATCCTTCGATCATATAACAGATCCTATTTTCCATTACAATGCTGTAAAAGCAAAGCTTGGATGCCCGAGTGTAGATTGAAAAA
>MQRK01224458.1:11233-22835 GCA_001938485.1 Girardia tigrina | reverse complement strand
AGTTAACACCTGGCGTATTAAAGAAAGAAAGATTCCCTAAAAGGCAACACCTGGCTTTAATTGCAGTCAATCAGATTTATTGACAAGCAGGTGTTTTAGAGTAAATTGCCTAATTGCACAAAAGGAAAAGAGACTATAAAAAGGAGAGTCAATTAAGGCTACAAAAAAAAAGCGAAACTCAAAGATTTACTAAGTCGAGAAAAGAAAAGAATAAGTACGGCGAATCATATAAATTTTATATATTGATTTAATATATTCGTATATATCATAAATTGAATCTGAGTAAGGGAAATCCCTTCTTGGTTCTATATCAAATTATAAATTCATTATAAGTTAAGTACCAAAAATCAAGTTTGATTTTACTCTTTTAAACCAATTTTATTTTTGACCTGTATATTTGTTTATAAGAATAAATATTAATAATAAAAACACTTTGTTTTAATTTTCTTGTTAACATTTATAAATTCACACCAATAACCCAACATGTAGATAAAATTATTACTAAAATTACAAAATTTGAACTATAAAAATAAAATCTGAAAATAATGAAAAATTTGTTCGAATAATTGTTTATTAAAAACATAAACTAAAATTTATCAATTTAGAACGATGTCGAATTACGAAAGCTTTGCTGAGAGTTGTCCAAGACTATTCTGATTGTATTGAAAATAAAAGTTCGAAAACCCATACTGTTGTTCTTAATAACATCATTATTACTCATAAGAACATTGATACAATTATTATTCGAACATTTATTATTATCAAATTGAGAGTCATCACAACTCTCGGGAGATTTTTTACAGATTGACATAATTCTAATTGGTTTTATTTTTGGTTTTATTTTTTGACATGATACTCTCCCATTAACTATCAAAATGCGTACACATAATCTTGAAATTAATAATAATAATTCGAACAATTATTTTTATTTTTCTAAAATATTTTTTATTTTTTAAATTCCAAAATATAATTAAATTTAATAATTTTAAGCATTTCATTATTATTAACAACATCACAATTTGAATGCAAACATTTATTTACAACACAAACAGATTCTTCACAACAATTTTCAGAGGTCATCGTTCTTTGATTGATATAGTTTTTGATTAAATATTCAAATATGAAAAAATCAATAAATGGGAAATTATAATATTACATTTTAATTTCTCATAATTTTATTGGATAAAAAGATATTATGTAATTTTTTAAATAAACATTAATTTTTAAAATATATTAAATTTAATAAGTTAAAATCGTTTACTGAAAATATTATTAAAATTCATAATTATCAAACTTTAATTAATTAGTACTTAAAATTAATATCATTAAATTAATTTTATTGGATTCAAATAATCAATCAAATAACATATCAATCCCATCTGAGTAGGAGAGTCACAAATCTAAACAGCATACAAACAACAAACTTACAACATTCCAAATTATCCCTCACAATTATAAAAACTCTAAAGAAATGTTGATATTTAATCAAGATAATATTTAAAGAAATATTTAATCAAAATTTAAAAATGAAAATAAATTTAAATTTCATTATATTAACCTTTACAGATGCAAATATATTATAAAAAGCTATAATTAAAAATTTTATAAAATTGAAGAAATATCTTTTAGTTAAAATATTTTAAATTTCATTATTTTCTTTTATATCTATTTAAATACTTTTCTGTTGAAAAAAATATTAAAATTGATTTTAATCGTTAATTTCAAAAATTAAAACTTTTCAGATTATTATCATTTCATTATTATTATTTTAATTATGTTCGAATGGTCAATTACAGTAAACACAAAAAAATACCAATTTTCATCTGGGTGGGAGAATTCTAGGTTCAACACATTCAAATCAGCATATTACATCCACATACAATTTACAATATTCCTCACAATTACTTCTATTGAAACGTAATGTGATCACTGCAAACAAATCCAACAGCATATATGAACTTATACCAGGTTGAGTCAAAAGTTATTCATGTTTTTATGCGACTATTATATTTACACAAATTTTTAGGACACTGATTATATTATTCCTCGAAAATAGTCCGTCATTTTTAATGTTTTGAAGTCATCTTTTAGCCAATTGCTCAATACCATGGCGATACCATACAGTTGTCTTGGATACAAAAACATCGGACATTCCAACTTTGACCTCTTCCTCTGAACCAAAGCGTCTCCCTTGTAAGAAAGTTGAGAGACCGAAACAGATGATAATCAGAAGGGGAAAGGTCCGGGCTATACGCTGGGTGAGGAATGACTCCGATGTCTTGCAGTTACTGAATTTCCTGCTATACTCTTCGCAATGTATGAGCTGAAGCACTGTCAGGCTGTATGATTGCTCTAGAGCGATTCAAAAATCGTGGTTAGCGAGTACTCAAAGTATCATTAACTCTCTGTAATTGTTCAGCATAAAGGTTATCATCGATGGCTCGCCCATCAGAACTAAATTACAATTTCACAGGTCCTTCATAATTCCACCAAATACACAACATCACCTTCTTTTCAATACGACCTTGACGAACAACTTGTTAAGTTGACTGATCATGCTGAAGCCACTGCTTACCTCCACTGAAGTTACGAAAGAAAATTCACATTTCATCTGTAATAATTCGCTACCAAAAACTGCTGTCTCTGGTATTATTAAATAATTTACTGCAAAAATCAATTCGATGCTGGACTTGAATATCTGTCAATTCGTGTGGAAATCCGAGTAGATTTTTATTTACAAAACCCAAGTTATACAGACGACAAACAATGGTCTTTTGAGAATGGCCGAGCTCTTGGACAACCTACGGGTGTTAATACAGGGCTGCTATTCTACCAGGGTGCGAAACTCCTATTTGTTCACTACTGATGGTCGAACTGACCGTTCCTGATCTTCAAGACCTGTATCTCCCTGATTAAAACGACGAAACGACCACTGAGCCTTATTTTCTTTGAGTTAAACCTTGCCTTCTACGTTGCAGATATCTCGAGTCGCGTCCGCTACTGTTAAGCCTTTTTTCCAATAGTGTTGTAATAGGATACAAATAATTATTTTTTCTTTAATCATTCTAAAATGTAAAAATTGGGGGATGAAGTTTAAAGATTTACCTTTTAAAGTATACTTTGATTCCCATTTATGGGCTTTAAAATGCTACAAATGTTGCTTATAAAAGTTAGACTTAAATGATATGGTAAAAGTAAAACTTTAATTCACTAAAAAACAAATAACTTTAAATAATTTAATTTGCTTGTATATAAATACAAAATTAATTATTGTGTAATTTATTGCATCAATCACTCATATAAAAATTCTCAATAAGCTGGTAGAGACTGCTGATTGAACATTGATTTTATGGTAATGCGACCTATTTAACAATACTTGACATGATACTCTCCCATTAACTATCAAAATGCGTACGCATAATCTTGAAATTATCAAAATTATTATAACATTTACATTTTTTCTTATGTTCTTGCTTTTTGCTAATGTTGTTCAGGAACTCCGGTGGGACCGTTTTGTTCCAATTTTGTGACATTAAAAAGTTTTTTGATCAAATTTTCACATTATCATTTATTGTCATCGAAAATGAAAAAGTTTGCAAAGTTTGGAGAAAATTGATTGAGTAAAAAAAGGTTTCTAAATTTCGTTGATATATAATATGCAAGCTAATAAAAAGAATGAAAAAGGATCCAAACACAACGCTAACAATGCGGGAGATTTATTGTCGAAAATATTTACATTTATTGGGTATGTGATATTGTCACTGCCTTCATCTCCCTTTGCAAAAAAAAAGATCTATCTTTCTTGTTATCTTGATGCAAAACACGAAAATACACGAATTATTACAATTATTATCAATATTTCATTTGTTTAAATATTCCAATAACTATTTATTTTGGTAACTTTAATATACAACAATTTTAAATTGAAAATCTTTTTTGTTATTTTGTTATATTTTCTAATGGTATGTTTTTCTATTTTTTTTTGTTTCTAATATGATTAAATTTCCTCAAACATTCGAATTAAATTTTAAACATAATAATTTTCAATTTTTTTAAAGAATCTATTTTAATAATTTCCAAAATAAAATTGACTGGACCAATTTAGTCGAAAAAACAAATTTCGAATTGTACAAAAAGGAAATTCTCTTTGATTTATTTATTTATATTAAATTTTTAAGTTAAATTATTTACTCAAAAGTATTAAAAATTTTAAATAACCATTCTGATTTAACAAAAAGATATTTTATAAACATTTTCTACAGATTTAAGAAAAGTTGAAGACAACGACCTTGGGTGTCTGAAGAAAATTTATATGCAATTTTAGTTTGGAATTTTTTATAATGTTTAATTTAAAATGTTGAATATCTGACGATGCCACTCTCGTTTGTTTTATTATCAGGATTAAGAATCTTCGTTAAGAATTTTATAACTACTTCATAACTTTTTTGAAATGATAACATTTTTTATATTAATTCAATTAAATTTTCTTTGGCTGTTATGTATTGAATCCAAGGATAAAAAGGAATGTTTTATAAATATTTTTGAATAAATTTATTTGATCCAAACTATTTTTTAGATAATTATTGATTTCAAGATCTTAGTATTTGAATAACGTCAACCGATTCATAATTATTTTGTTCTTTACCGTGTATCTCTAGAGATCAAAGAATATCCATTCTTTAATTTAAATTATGGTGATTGCGCTCGGAGATCTCCGCTGACTTTAACAAATATAACAGATATTCAAAATTTAAAACGTAATAAATTAGATCGTTTCCTTCCAGTTGTTTTTACTGAAAAAATGCAATTAAAATGTCTTTCGACTGATATTAATTTATAAAAACAAATAAAATTATATATATATATATATATATATATACATTACCTTTGAAATAAAAATTTCTAAAACACATCCAAAAATTATTGGGGGAAAAAGAAAATTCTAAAAGTAATAATAAGAAATGTTTAAGAAATAAAATAAGTTTAAGACTAAAATTAATTCAATCATATCTAATAAAAAAACTCTTACCATTTATATCATTATTCAGTATTTATATATTTACCATTTAGTAATTAATCAAATAAAATATTGATTAATTAAAATAATGAAAATTGCAAATTGAATCTTAGATCAATAAATTTTATTTATAATTTTTCTTAATAAGATTTATTATTTATTATTAATAATTTAAAAACATAATTACAAAAAATAACCATATTCTTAGATTATGAAACACATCAGTCTAAAAGATGAAGAAGATTTTTCAGCTCCTAAAATGGAAAAAAAATTAGATCAGTACTCACTGAAGTGACCGACGTACATCGCATTTACTCTATTATAGACCAATTTTTTACGGCAAATAGTATATTATACAATTTATAATATATTATACTGCGATTATTATGCTATGCTGATATTTACCTATTGAATAGTGTTCATTGTTTTGAAAGCACAAGTATTTTATTATTATCTTATTTTCTTTGATTATTCAATAACGTGAAAAAAACTTTACTTTTGTGATATTGACAATGGTTTAGGATGACCATAATGATATTAAATGATCTTTAGCTATTTTCATGACTCAAAATTAACTTTGACTTGAAAAATCTCGATAGTCTAAGCTTTGATTCATGGATGACCTTTCGTGCCTTGAGCGATTTTGGTTGCTATATCAGTCATATCTAGATTAACAAGATCTATCCCAAAATTTATTATTAATTGGGTCTTGAAAGCGTCTCTTATCCATCAAGAGGCGCGATAAAGATATCCATACATACGTATACAGAAAAACCGGATACAAAAGCGTCTTTTTTCATATGAAAAAATGCGCTTAAAAAAGAATAAGGTTTATATGTATAGTAACACTTTCATGGCCGCCCATACATCATGCATATCTGACAGCCGGAACACCTGTTAGTGGCCGATCACACAACATATATGTGATGCTATCTCTGGCAGTTATGGAAAAGTAACATTTTCTGTGCTCTAATTTCTGGGCGTCATAATTTAGTTGAATAAGATACATCTAATTATAATACTGATTGTGTTTACAAAAAATGCCTTCTCATATTTCGTGAAATACTTTAATTAATTTAAAATCAAACCAAGTAACATATTTTTATGGTCATGCTTTGTTACATGTTGTCGTTTTACACTTTTAAAACATTAAGCGTGTATTATGTCATCTTGAACAGTTTATATTAAGAGCATAAATGTTTTTCCAATTTTTTATTAATGCCACAATAAGAATTGTGCTCAACACAGTCCTTTACAATAAATCCCTTTGTAATAAAACTTCTAAATCGATTGATAAAATCAATTTCTCTTCGAAACTAATTATTCAGAAAAAAATTGTATAATAATTTTTAATTAAATATTGAAAAAAATTTTTAACAAATTTGAAATACTTTCTAGTTAGAATAATTTAATACATTTAAACATTTTCGAACTACTTTTAAGTAATTTCTAATTAAAACAATATTATAATGACATTTAAATAAATATTGTTCACATAATCCCAATATCAGAAAAAATATATATCTGGAATTTGGGTAATTTTTTGTGCATGGCGATGCGCCAGAGCAAACAGCGGCCATTTCTCGGACGACAATTGAAGTTGCTGGACTAGTGTTTGTGGATCATCTGCAGTACAAGCAAGATTTGGTTTTTTTACCCCTTCAAACACCTAAAGAAGCATTTGAGAGGCATCCAGTTTTGATCCCAAGACGATTTGAAGGTTTCCTTGGAGGATTTAATCACCGCATGCCACCAAGAATTTTTCAAAAAGAAGTTTTCTGATTTGATTATTCATCTGTGGAAGAGTGTGGAGCGAAATATACATTATGTTAAAGAATGATGTTTATATACATGAAGCTTATTGTGTTATAAAAACGGCCCATTTGGAATTCGTTTTCTTTGACAGGCTAAGTACTTATTAAACGCAACAGGTAGAAGATGGAACTTTACTAACATTACTTGCTGCTCATTTCAATCCGGAATAGGACAACTGGTAGCATAAGACTCACCGCTGGGAGGTGCATATTTTGTGATATTTTAAAATAGAACAATAAAATGATAACTTAAATACATAGAAATATATTGAAAACTCAAATTAAATATATATTTTATGTGACAAACTTAAATTTATATTTTTATTCTTTCCATCAAAAAATAGAGCAAAACTCTTATATATTATAAGATCATAAGGTTATGATTTGATTGAACGAATCTAAAAATTCTTTCGTTGTTTATTTCATATTTTGTTCTTTTCGAAATGAAGGATTTCCTCTTTTAAATTCCTTGTATATTTGATTGGAATTTCATTGAGATGGGGGCAACTCATAATACAATTTCAAATTGATGGATATGTACAAGAGAATTGATTTGGAGACGCCTATTTGCAGCTTCAGGGTAATTATTAGTTCGATTTTGTCATAACAAAGTCAGTTTATATATAGACCTCATCTCTGCTGAACAATATATTGTATTTCGTTTTCAATTTTCATTTAGTCGGCCGAGAAAGTTATACTTAAACCAGTCAAGAATTGATCACAACTATTCTTCGTCTTTTGCAGCCACATCAAAACTAAAATTTTGAGGTGTAAATTAAGGTAAATTTGATAAAATGACTGAAAACATTTGATTATACGTGCCTTGTAATTTATTTGGCATGAAAAATACATCAAATGTATAACAAAACTAGATATTTTTCCGAGAATAAGATATAGCTGATAGAATAGTTGATATTATAAACTACATGTTCCATAAAGAAATACGAATCAACAAAATATAGTGTTCTGAATCGATGATCTTTCAAATATTAAGAAGCAACATTCTGCATTGTTTGAGTCATAGAGTAAAACATTTTCAAATTATTGGGGCTACAGGGTTGTCAACTAAGTTTTTTTTCCGAAAATAACAAAAACTATCAAATATCATGTCCAATCATTCATCATCATCAGCCAAGTGTTCAAAATAGCAGCCATTATTGTCAATGCAACGTTGCCAAAAGTCCTGGCAGCTTATTGTTACCATTCTCAAAGAAGGATACCGGCCTTGGTGTTCAACCACTCCTGAAGTTTCTCCTGAACCTCCTCAGAAGATGCACAGTTCTGACCTTTCAAAGCTTTCAAAATAGATAGTAATCTGAATAAGCCAGATCCGGCGAATAGGGGGGATGTGGCAGGATGTTTAGATGCATTTCGGGAATCTTTGCCTGGGTGAGATGTGTCGTATGTGGACATGCGTTGTCCTGAAGAAGGTACAGAAAACCGTCCGTGGTTTTTCGTCGTCGTTTTACCAGGATAGCTGTTTTCAGCTTTTCCAGCAAACTGCAGTAGTATGTTGCCGTCATGGTTTTTTTTTAATTTTTTGGCCAATGAATCTCGTTGTGGCAAATTTGTTTTCCTCTAGAATCCGTTCTATATCTGCAGCCACCTCATAAGAAGGTCACCCACTGCGAACTTTTTCATTTAACTCGAAGTTATCGTTTTCGAATTTCTTTACCCACTTTGAACATAAACGTGACGTAGTTGTTCCTTCTCCCAGTGTGTTGTTTATCTCTTTTGCAATGTCTACAGCTGATAATTTACGCTTCCAACAATAGAAAATAAGCTTTTTCATGGCTTCTCTGTTGAAATTCATAGTTTACTTTGAAAGATGGCTAAAATATTGTAATATCGTATTACTCTAAATAAACAATTTTTAATTTATTGCATTTTTATTATGTAAACTGAAATAAATATTAATAAACTTTTGTTAGTTATAATGTGTATTAATCATACAATATGCACACCAAATTTGGATTTCATAGCAGTCATATATCTCCAGATACAATGACAAATGCATTGGAAAAAACTTAGTTGACAACCCTGTATATTCATAATTTATGTAATTAGGAGGGATCACTAATTCATTAACACTTAGCATATCTGATTAAGATTTATGGTTCTTTGAACCATTTTCCTGAATTAGTCTATGGTGGGCATTTTTCCCGTAAAGCTTCTGACGTAGACTTTAATACTCGTCCGTAAAGTATTCACAGAATTCAGCACTACGTTAGCAACAACTTTCTGGGCTTGAACAAGTGTAATATTACTGTCAAAATAATGCGTGTTGATTTCTTTTAAAACCTTTTCTTCATTATTTCCATGAATTCTGGGTGTGAGGAATATTTTAAATTGTTTGAATGTGTAAATGTATTTATGCTGTGTGTTGATTAAAGTATCTTGAATTTCGAATGGTGATTCTCCCACCCAGATGGAAATTGGTATTTGTTTTATTTAAATTTAAAGTGATTAACTTAAAATAATCATTTTATAAGTTCATATTTTTTAATTTAACAATTAAAATTAAGTTTAATATTTTCAGTAAGATTTAAATTAAATGCATTTTTAATAATTTGATGACAATTTTATTATTTTGAGTTTTATTGAGAAATGGTTAAAATTATTATTTTTTGGAAGTTAAATATTTTAGAAAAATTGTTCAAATAATCATGATTAAAAACAGAAATAAGAAAACCAATTAGAACGATGACAAACGTAATGACTCCAATTTGATTGCAATAAAAATTCAAATAAGACTTGTCTAAATGTTCTTAATACTGGATTTACAAATCAAACGCTTCTCAATATGCCAAAACCTAATTGTATTCATTGAATTATTTCTATCGTCAGCACAGATATGTCCATTGCATTCGAATTTGAGTTTTGATCTTAATGAATTTATTTCTATCCAAAAATTTCTTATTAAAACAAATCACCTATGAACATTCTTTTCATTTTAAATCTTTAGCCGATATTTAACTTCTAATTTTCCATACCGATCCTCTGAATTCGAAATGCGATCACTGTCATCACTTGTCTATTTAATGACGGAACGATCAATGGTTAGCCAGTGTCAGAACTGTCTTGGTCCAGGATTCTTCATGTAACTATTCGAGGCCGTACTCCTCGCTCACGGGACACCAAATAAATTGACTCGATCATTCAACACCAATGCAATAAACAAATAAGCAAACAAAAATTGACTTTGGAAAGAAATTCAAATAGTAAAAACGATATCGTGTTAAACAATCAATTTGAAAAGTAAATATTTACATCGCTTGTCATTTTAGGATTAGATTTTAGTAATAGAAAACTAGCGCTAAATAATACCGACAAAACCCGTTGCAGAAAGATTGAGTGTTAAAAGAACCGAAATAATGAAAGAAAATAATAAAATATTCATTCATCACAAATGCTTTCCATTAGCACGAAAAATAAAGATCAAGTAAACGAATATATTATCTAATGACTCAAATTATCCGTTGTTCCCCTAACAGGATCTCTTGTCGATTGAACGGGGGTGGAGTAGCTGACAAAACACGTCACAAAATACATCCCAGTGATACCGATTAACGCGAATGTTGAAATCATATTGAAATGATTCTTATAGTTCAATCGATAATACCAGATCATGGACAGGATAAATCCGAAAAGAGGGAACATCAAGCTCCCGATATTTATGTCTGATGGCATCATTGAGTTCTGCAATTGTTAAATTGGTTAAAGAATATCTAGAATTTTTTAATTGATTGAAAAACAACGCAACATTCGAAAATCGATATAATGCCGATAGAAATACACCAATTCCGTTTTGTCATTTGATGATAATTAATATAGGCAAGCTGATTAATAGAAAAGTTACTTATACTATTATACTTTAATTTAACAATTAAAATAAAGTTTAATATTTTGAATAAGATTTAAATTAAATGCATTTATAATATTGAGTTGGCCAAAATGTCATTGCGTTTTTTACTAAAATATTTATTATCAAAAGATGACATGGATGCACAAATATTTTTACACGATATACTGTCCATTATTTTCAATCACTTTCTTCCACCTTTCCGGTAGCTTCATTATTCCTGATTCATAAAAACATTTGCCTTTGTCAGCAAAAAAGCCGCCTAGGAACGATTTGATGTCATCATCACTGGCGAATGTTTTTATGTTTAAGGAATTCTGCAGTGAACTAAATAAGTGAAAATCCGATGGGGTCAAGTCTGGAGAATACGGTGGGTGCGGCAAAACCTCCCAACCCAGTGATAAGAGTTTCTGGCGAGTGGTCAAACTTGTATGCGGTCTTGCGTTTTCATGCTGAATTACAACTCCTTTTCGATTTGCCAATTCAGGACGTTCCTGTTGAATTGAATGAGCCAATTTCTCCAGGTGACCACAATATCTGTCTGAATTGATGGTTTCAAAAAATAAAATTCCTTTAAAATCCCATCAAACGGAAAGCATAAACTTCTTTTTGGATCGTTTTGGTAGGCTCACCACATTTTGTCCATGATCGTCGGCGTTCCACATTGTTGTAAACAATCCATTTTTCGACACCCGTAATCAAGCGCTTAAAAATGGATCACTTTGTTCTCGCTTCGAAAGGGAATCGCAAATGTCTATACCTTTCACCAAATGAATTTCTTTCAGTTCAAGTGGTAACCACATATCGAGTTTACTGACGAATCCAAGTTTCTTTAAATGACTTCCAACACTTGATTTTGATATTTTCAGAGTCTCTGCAACTTCTCTTGTCGTCATATGTGGATTAGAT